>JAVIWB010003294.1:0-46513 GCA_031893035.1 Dermolepida albohirtum
ATGAGGTCTTGCAATATCATGAAGAAGTATGGGTCCATGTCTATTGACTAGTGAGGGCTGCAAGCGGCTCAATTTTCCATGCATAGTTTCCAGTTCAGCACAATAGGACGCTGCCGTGATGGTTTCACCAGGTTGCAAAAATGAATAGTGAATAACACCCTTACCGGTCACCATACAGTCACCATAATCTTTCGCGGGTGAAGTGATGCTCGTGCATGCTGTCTTGCTGCTTCACCTCGATATAACCATTGTCCTGACCGTCTCCGATTATCATAAAGTATCCACTTTTCGTCACACGTTATCACTCGATGAAGAAACGGTTCAATTTTCTGTCGATTAGCCAAAGAGGTAGCCACCTCTAATCGACGGAGCTTATTCGCTTCCGTTAATTGGTGTGGCACCCATCGATCGAGTTTCTTCACTTTGCCAATCGAAGAAAGGTGACGACTAATGGTGGCAATGGACACTTGAAATGTTTCTGCAAGGCTACGCACTGTTATCGACGGATTACTTTCAACTTCTAGACGCAGCTCCTCGTCATTAACGGTGCTACGCGCATATCAGCGAGGCTCATTTTCCAAATCAAAATTTCCCTCGCTGAATTTTTTAGACCATCGCCGTAATGTGCGTTCATTACACGTGGTTTCACCGAACGTCTGATTAATTTCTCGCGTTGCTGCAGCTGCATTTAATCCCTTTTTAAATTCAAAGAGGTAAATTGCCCGAATATCTCTTGCCGACAGCATTTCCATAGGCGGGACAAGGACAGGTGTATTAATCTTTCCAAGAAATGGAACAGGTACACACTTCATAATAAATACCCTTTTCTACAAATACAATAATAATTTTCACCAAAAACATACACGTCTTCCCACAGGTGCGATTCAGTTCAGACTAAAGGAAAAAACGGACATTACATTTGTAACAACCTGATATAACAAATGTATTTTGTCTATGGAAAAATTAGGAAGGTATGAAACTGAAATACTAGGAAATACATAAGCTAACGTAACTTATACAATCGTTTAACATTTATGTAAATTCTTTAATTATATGTGAAACAACATTAATATTACTGTCAATGTAAGTTATAACAGCGAAACATGATATGGCACACAAAAATAAATAACTGATGTCAACTTCAGGACTGTTAAAAGATAATATATACTTATGAAAGATACGGATTTACCATCAAAAAACACAAAATTACTTAGATATTTAGATAAAAGAACATACAACTTGTTGAACCAAATCCTCATCCCTAATAAATAGAAAAAAAAATAATCTTTATTTGTCCAATATACAAATCAATTACAGGACAAAATGTGTAAGTAAGAGGATAGTTTGACAAGTAGTGAGAATGACACATAGGTGGCGCTCAGATTGGTAAAACAAATGCACTGTAATTTAGGTTGCCTATTTATATGTTTACCTTCCGATATTTAGATAAATCGGTTAATTAGTTTATTTTTGACAGCTGATTGAAAAAGAAGCAACACGTCGTTTTGTTAAAATGGAAAAAGCAGAGTATCGTACGGTGATTAAATACTTCGTAATTAAGGGTATGAAAGCTACCGAAATAAAAGATGAGTTACGGGAAACATTACGTGAATCTGCTCCATCATCCGCCACAATAAGTAGATGGGTAAATGAATTCAAACGTGGTTGAAGAAGCTGTGTTGATGAAGCGCGCTCTGGAGCACCCAAAATCGTGACTTCTAAGAAAATGATTATAAAAATCCATAATATTATTACGCAAGATCGACGACTCAAAGTGAGAGAGATAGCAAACATGGTAAACATTTGAACAGAACGCGTACACCACATTTTAAAGAAAGAATTGGGCCTTTCCAAGCTTTCGGTATGGGTGCCGCGATTGCTTACGGTTGATCAAAAGTTCACTCATTTGCGCATTTCCAATGAGTGTTTGGACCTTCATAAGCGAAATCCGGTTGATTTTTGTAAGCGATTTGTTACTTGCGATGAAACTTGGATACACTACAGTACACCCGAAACTAAACAACAGTCGAAACAATGGTTAGAACGTGGTTCTGCACCTCCAAAGAAAGCGAAAACCACTTTATCGACAAACAAGGTGATGGCATCAATTTTTTGGGATTCAAAGGGCATTTTGCTCATTGATTATCTTCAGCAAGGTGCCACAGTAAACGGACAATATTATGCAGAACTTCTACAAAACGGCACTAGGGGGAAAGAAATTTTCGTCTAACGACGAGCTTATCATAATCGAAAATGAGTATTTTGCAAGGTTTCCGGAATCGCATTTTAGAGATGGCATAAGGGCATTGGAGCACCGTTGGAAAAATGTATTTCTCTTTTAGGAGAATATATTGAAAAACAAAAATTATTTTGTATTTAAAAAATTCGTTTTTCTTTTCCATTCTCACTACTTGTCAAACTACCCTCGTAGTACAAAAGTATAGTATATAAAAAATGAATTGAATGTAAATAAATAGAGAAAATCAATAAACACGAGGTTTGCAAATGAAGTAGTTACCAACACTAAAGTTATAGAATGGATTTCTAATTTAAGTATTTCCAATCATATGCGCCAGCTTTTCATAAAACATTCGTTCTAGATTTGAGAACCAAAAAGGTGTCATTAGATCGACTAGAATCTCGAGGAATACAAAAGTTTATCTATGATAAAATAGACGGTATTTCAATAGTATTATTGACTTTTATCAAAACGTTTTAACTAAATTGGAACTAAGTAACAACAATAAACTCACACTTAGCTGAAAGCGATTAAAAATCAAAATCATGAGGAAAATTAACGTCATCAACACCACAAGGATGATACTCACCACTGGATTTACATATGTATATGCAACATATTTCAAGTACCTCTTCTGTACTGTCTCAAGTTCCAGAAGCGTAGAGCGCAGTGAGGATACCCAATAATGGCAGCATATTTAAGTTTGGAACGCACAGAATAGAAGAGTTTATGTATCATATTATCTGCAAGAATGGATGACAAAATTGGGAGAACGCATAGCAGAATTACATATGAAGTGAATATATTTCAATAAATTTAAATGTGAGATGAAGAGCGATGTTGCAAGTTTAAACATCCGGACATAGATGAAACTAAAGAAAATATTTTCAAATCATCGGCATAAATTAAAACTTTACCGTCAATTGCGAACTGTGTGTCATTTATGTAGTGGTGTAAGATTCAACCCTTATGGAACATCTGACGAAGGAATGAGGCAATTGGAATTAAAAAACCATTGAAGGTAACATAACAAATTCTCTTGTAAAAGTATAACTCTAGCAGTTTAAGTGTTGAGACTGATAATCCAAAAGAATCAATTTGGAAAGAAGTACAAGATGATTAATTTTATATAAGTCTTCTGCAAAGTCTGCATAGATGATGAGAGAAAAATGTTTATTTGATGTATTTGCTGCATTTATTGATTAGTGCAATAAAACTTATGTGCAAGAAAACCGAAAGTTTTAACACGAGAAAGGAAAAATTTAACTTACCCAAGTTAGAGGACAATAAAACAAAGGAACATTAGAACATCTGTTTGAAACATAACATCAAACATTTATTGACAAAAAATATCGACGAGCGATGATAGATGACAAAAAGGAAGATCCATGAAGTTTTTCAGGAGATTCTAGGCAATGAACAATAGATAAAAAGCGAATGGTGTCTGATAGGATATGATGTCATCTGGCAATTAATCCAGTGATGGAAATATATGATGTTCAGATTCGATTCTCAGTTTTAACGACAAAAATATGGCTGAGGAGAACATGAAATATTGAATAAGCTAGTAAAAATTGTGCAAGAACCGATAAGAGAAACAGGTAGTGGAAACAGATTAGACAATGATGCATTATGTTTTTGCCGTTATTTATCTTATATCTGGATTAAAATCAGAATATAAGGTAATTATATGATGTTCTAAATGTGCTCGAATGCATAGTTTCCGATAACTCTTGTATTGCTCCATCTTATTACTATCAGAAACTCGTACATATAGCAATAGGTTTAGCACCATCATCAATGATATTAAGAACAAGTTTCTAGAGAACATCCATCTAGTTTCAATCATCAAGCAAACTGATATTTACAAACTGAAAATCTGACATATTTGGAAGTTTTATAAGAAATCCCACAATATGAATAATTATAAAATGCACGTAAATAAAGAATAGTTTAACAAAATTAAATGAATAGTGATTTTCTGATATTTTTTAACTTAAAAATTATATAATATTTGTATCAAACGTCTAGATAAAATTGTTTATTAATAATTGGATATCAGCGATTCAAATCCATTTGGAAAAAAGTATATCTTTTACTTGTAATAGAGAATTCTGGGAAGGAGACTGCTCGAAAAAATAAACATAATAGCAATTATAAACATTATTATGAATTCGATTACAAATGGTTCGACGTTGGCGTGCACAGCTCACGGAAGGCCGCGTAGATGATTCTGCTACAGCAACCCGTTAATCTCATTATCGCAATAAGCGATATTGTGGAGGAAGGTCATCCTGGTAACAGTCACGAAACTTCAACGCTTGGCATGGAGATAACTTGGTGAAGGTACTACAGACAAAAGTTCAGGATTGTAGAAAAAATCTACTAATTCCCATGGACTAATTTTTTCATCCTCAAAAGAAATCAGTCTGCTTTTTGCATTACAACATTCTGCTATTGTACAACAATGCTCGCCTTCACTCAACTCGATATACCAAAATTGAGTTCTTAAAATTGAAATGGGAAATTCTCTCTTATCCATCAGATTCTTCAGAATTTGGCCCCAGTGATTTTCATTTGTTCCCCCAACATGAAGAATCTATTGGAAGCAAGCAGTAAGTCTGCAGTGAACAATTGGCTACAATAGGATACGGCAGGGTGCAGCAGTCGTAGTAGAGTAGAGAAAATTATTTATTGGATGTCCCTCGTATAAGTGTCATCATATATCGTAGTATATACTATCAAAAGACAACATAGTTTGTACTTGTATTGTCTCATGTGAAATAATTACAACGTACTACACATACATATGTTATTATATAATTATGTTAGTTTACAAAATGTCACTTTTGATTTTCGTATACAATGAACAACAGTTACAAGAACAGGTCCTCATTGAAAACTAAATCTAAAGTTAAAAATACAGATATTATCACTTATCATTTACTCCTTTGTTTAATACAACAGGAATCGATAGGAAATGAGAGAATGATGGACCGCACTATATCATCCCGGAACAAATTTTAATTACAATTTAATCATTTCATCGTATCGGAATATGTTTTGTCAGTTTGAAGACATAACAAAATACGTTATTGAATGAAACAAACGGGCGTCTAACTGTAGGTTTTAATCTGCGTCTGACGGTGTGTCACAATTAAACAGCTATTGTGTTCATGTCAATCATAACTCTGCCTGCGAACATTTCTCGCAGTAATATGTCCTACTAATAACGAAATAAGCGATCAATTTGTTATATAAACACAAACACAATGATTCTAAATGAGCATATAGTATAAGAAAAAAAACGATCGGCCATCAGCTCGTGACCGTATAGAGATCCTTCCTTTCGTCCCATCAATTATTACGAGGCCTCGTCTAACAGATAAGATGCTATATATTCTTAATTGAATTCGTAATTACAAAAAGTATTGTGCTGTATCTCCAGCAGTTAGATTCAATAATTCCAATTAGCCAGATATTTATTACATACAATGGAAAGAAAGCCAAAGCACCGCACAATTTACATCGAAATATGGGTCTGTAGAATTAGTATAGGTGGATTCTCAAAAAGATAACGCATTTGGTATTCAAATTACAATAAACAAGAAGATGATCATCAGCTTATTGACAATTGTATCCGTAAATGGAAGAATCGAAAATCATTTGGTATAATAAAATATTTGATTAAGCATTAGACACAATTATTTCACTATAAAAACGTAATTTCAAATTAAATTTCTGATTCAGAGGAAGAGTGTTTCTTTTATAATTTCAAGCTGCTAAAATTATGAACACAAAATCTTTCTTATGAAACATCCCATAAAGGTCATTTATTTACTACAATTTGATAAAGGATTCGATCAGGAGATAAATATTATTCAGTCTACAGTACGGCAGTAGAAATGCTTTAAAACATGCTTTTCGGTCTTATAAATTTTAATAAATTCATCTACGTTTGCAAACATTTCCAGGTTTTCTTGCTTTATATTTCAGCCCCATAATTTAAATTTTCTACAAAAAGCATTAACTTTATCACTCGTGTCCAAGATACGTGCGTTTGCCCCTTTAGCATTTGAAATACAATTGGACAGTACCACTTCTTACGTTGAAGAGATATTACAGATAACAGAGATTATTACATTGGTTGATCCTAATTAGCCCACCCATGTTACTATTATATGTAGAATTATTGAAGATTTGCTGGACTTTTGTTCTTTAGTTGTTTAGAAAATCTGCTTACGTATGATATAGAACTTTATTATAAGACTAAAAGTAAAATAATATTAAACACACTGTGTGTTTTGCTTTATTACATTTAAATATTAAAATATGTTCATTTAACAGTTTTATAACATTTGAATGGTCACATCTAAACTACTAAATCGAAATAATTATATTTAGGTGTCAATAAATCCTGTCGTCTAGTAATTAAGGTGCTCTATTTAACAAATACGTACATGTATTCTTTACTATCTCTTATAATAGACGCAGAGTACTACCTATAATTAATTTTAACTTGATCCACGTATATATACTAAGGCAAAAAACACATCCGGCAATAAAGGTATTTTAATTATTCCACGAAAGACATAACATGATGCTCATATAAACAACAACCACATCACAGAGAGTATATTTAGACGAATCAGAAGACACATTAGAATGATTTAATGTAAGATAGCTTTCATAACTGTACATGCCTATTTGAATATAATAATGTATAAAAATAAATTCCCGTCTTCTACCTCCACGTTGGTAATGTACATTTATCATGCCGCATTTCTATCTAACTTTAATAATGAACATTTTATATTTTATACAAATAAGTAATACGCGTAGACTATTTAATAGTTGGTTGTTTAAAATCTTCATTGTTCTGTTCAGTTACGTTTCTCGTACAGCTGCATAAATTGGTGTATATTTAATGGAATAAGGTAAAGCGAATTCTCTACATTTAATGGTATTTTATGTTCGGCCTAAAAATATGTGCTGTTTATAGTGGTGTTACCGTAGCTGAATCAACAATTCGCAAATCGTTAGCTAAATTATCAAGTAAAAGGTTATTTTCCGGGAAATGTAAATAACGAACTGCCGTTAAACGTTCATCGGTTATAAATGGGCCCATCAATAATAGCATATCAAACATTAACCGAAAAATCTATCTTGAAAATGGGATTCTCAAGTTTACCGTAGATTTTCAGGAGCCCAACAATGCGAATATATTGGAACAGAATACAGCAGTAAACAGCTGCACCTATCCTCAAGACAAGAGGAGGGTCTTCTCAAACAAATTTGTGTGTATAAGTCACTATCACAGAACCATAAATACAAGCTTTTATTATAATCGTACGTTTTGTTATAGAGGTGTCCAAACACTTTAAAATTAAACATATAATAGTAGAATTTGAGTAATAAGCCGAACAGAAGAAATTTACAAATAAAAGGGGAATAAGGGGACGTGTTGTTGGGCAACATACGACATTAAGAAAATATAAATTTTGGGAAGCATCAATAAAAATTAACAAGTTTTGTTTATATCATGTCACGATCGCGTGCCCCATTTACGATTAAAATTTGACCAATTGCTTAAAAAAAGATGGTCCAATTACACCACCGAACCAAACAATGGCTGTTTGTGAATATGACTAGAATGATTTTGACCGACGGTACGAAATGAAGTCACGTTAGAGTTTGTCCATAACCGAACCAGGTTACTCAAATTTTTTAATTGAGGTTTGAACAGTGGATTAATTGAATGAATTATGGGTACCGACAATTCCGTGCACTTGTCGAACAGTCTCCGCAAGAACCGAAATCCATAGTGTGTTTTAATAGTAGCAATACGTTTTTCTTTTGTTTAGCGATCCATTTTGAAAAACCTCAACGACCAATGTTTGACATTTGTCATCTAACAAATGGGGTTGTCAAAATAAAAATGAAAAAAATGATGGGAAATATTAATCAGGCGAACCCGATGGACTCGATATATATGTACGCTTGAATCATTTTTTGACTTTTTAATGTATAATGTAAGGGAAATACGAAATGTTGATTTGTAAAAGTGTTTTTGTATATTCCATAATACCACGAAATGTTAGAAATTCTCTTTTCACTCATACATAAGTTAACTTCAGAGGATCTTGAAAACCGTTAGATAGAAACTTTAGAAGCAACATTCTCGACTATATGTACTCGATTTCTGTGTGAGTCGACAAGAGCAGCTGCATAAACTGATCGGGAAAGATTAGAATTCATTAATAAGTTGAAGACCTGATCAGAAGAAGTTCACCATACGTGAAAGAGGGGTTTATCAGATGCAATACCGGTAATTGAAAAACACATACAGCGCGCTAATGTAGTCGTGATGAGTAATGGTTTTTATAATTAGGCTTCGATCTTATTCTTGTTTCAATCAATTTTGACACATGCGTATTACGACTACACAAATTTTTTTAGATATTTTCAAGAAATTATTATATAATAATAATAATAATAGTATGTGCGATCTCAAACGTATACACATGTCGGTTGAGTGAAGTTGAAGCCTTTCCCGATGTCTGGCTCAGCACGTGCCAGAAAAATTTATATATATATATATATATATATATATATATATATATATATATATATGTATATATATAACTTAAAAATGTATTATACGAAAACGAAAACGTAATTAACTAAACAGTAAGCAATAGTATAATCAGTGGAATAAAGAAGGATAGATAAATAGCCTATAAATAATTTTACAATATTTTGTGCGGACGAATTTATAACATAAATTTTAAAACAAACTCATATACGAGGTGTGGCTATTAAAAAACGAGACTGGTGTGAGAAACGTTAGTTGTAAATAAACTTATTTTTTATTTATTATTATTTTATTAATTGCTGCGTATGCCAATGAGGAAATTTAAAAATGACCAGGTCAATTTAATATAATTGGAAAGATATTTTATATGATGGAACAAGTGCCCAAAAAAAATTTTGGGATTATTTTGAACAGGGGTACAATATTTCTATTCGATATAAAAAAATCATTTTTCAACAGACTTTATGTGTAAGATATCATTTTTTCTAGCATTTTCAAAAGATTTGTTTTTCCAAATACTTTAGATACTTCATCTGGTATAAATCAATACGTGCGTAATAATCCAAAACAAGATATTCAAAATTTAAAAATTTTATAGATTCAAAGTTTAGAAGAAATTTTATTCCAATCAAGCAAATATGTGTGTATGAAGCTGTAGCACCCTTTAAACGAAGATTCTATAATTTAACATTCCTTCCTAAAAAAATTTACTAAATGGTGAATACGAATATACGTTTCAGTAGATTTCAATATCATACATATAAGTATATTCAGTATGACCTTATTTTTGTTCCTTTACGTCAATATCCTTCATTCGTCCGGATCCTCCTGTTGGTGCAAGAATCGTTTAACATCTATACAACAACTTACTCTAATAAATTCTAAACTCTATAAAGGATATCATATTTATGTTGGCAGATATTATAGAAGTGTTCCGTTAGCCCAAGAATGATTAAGAATGTGAGATTTAACTATGAACAATAAGAGAAAGTTTTCACCAAAAAAAATAAGAAAACCTTCTTTCCAAACGAAGTCATTGCATTCTGTTCAAGAAAAAATAATTTATTAGTTTTATCTTTGAGGAATAAAAGAACTATTGCCATACTTATTCCATACGACAGTCCGTGCATTAATGAAAAACGTACCAAGAATTGTACATTGTGGTGGTGTGTTGCAAAATGGCAAGTGTCAAGTTGTATTGAAATATAATGAAGACATGGGCGGATCGTGCGGATCGTGCGGATTATGATGGACCTATGTATTGTCTTTTAAGAAATCGATAAAATAGTGTGAAAGCTTTTGTGGGGGACTTGTAGTTTGCTGCCTAAATTCTTTTATTTTATATGTAATGGATTGTAAACTTAATAACATTAAACCAATGCACCATTTAAAATTTATTCGGAAGGTAGTTATGTTACTAGTTGGTAATTTTCGTGAAGGCGAAACCTAAAGATACACAAGACCATCAACATCTAATAATGAAGGTAGAGTAAATGGAAAACTGCATATATTGTAATCTCATTCCCAAAAGGAATATAATGACTGCGCCGTGTATTCCAATCTGAAGTGATCTGGAGGAAGAAAGACGACTACACGCTTCTGTGAAACTCGTAACAAAAAACCATTCTTTCATGTAGGAAAATGTTTCAAAAAATACCACACATTGATAAAATATAAATAACATTTAAGTTTGAAGATTACATATTTAATAATGTGTAACAATTTAAAGTGTAAAGAGTTGTCAATTATAAAACCATCTTTTTATATTAGCGGAAAATTAAGCACAAAATGCTAATGTCCGATAAGGATTAAGTTTTATTTTGTTATCATGGCACCATTCGAAGATTGAGCCTAAAACCTTTTACACTGTTTCTCATTCAGATAAATATTCGTAAATATTTTTGACCAGCTTTTTAATTATTATGAATGAATATAAAGACTGCTTTAAATTGCGAGGTTTTTTTAAGAATAAATAAAATATAGATGGTGCACTGAATTTGTCTGGGTATGTGGGCATTTAAAAAGTGTGATGTATGATATTTATAAAAATGGCTCCGTACATGGTAAAATAACGCGTTCAAATTGTTGAATCATTTTATGAAAATCGGCGTTCTGTGAAAATAGTTTTTAGAAAATTACGTGAATTCTATGGTTTACATAATCGTCCTTCTGAAAGCACAATCGGTCGAATTATTAAAAAATTTCAAGGGACCGGTTCAGTAGAAGATCAAAAAAGTGAAAAATACAGTCGTAGTGGTCCGTTCACAAGAAAATTTTGGTTTGGTTTGTGAAAGTTTTGCTGAAGATCCTGAAATGTCCATTAGACGACGTTTGCAACAACTTGGACTTTGTGGATCAACAACATGGCGTATTTTTCACAAGGATTTAGCTCTGAAGGCATATAAGGTTCAAATAACATAGGAACTGAAACCATTAGATGATTTAAAATATCGTTTATTTGACAATTTCATCAACAAACAACTAGTTGATTTTTCTCAAAAAATAATGTTTTCCGATGAGGCACATTTTGGCTTGGTGGCTATGTTAATAAACAATATTGCCGTATCTGGAGTGAGGAAAATCCAGGAATTATTCATGAGAAACCTATGCATTCTAAACGAGTTAGTGTTTAGTGTGCATTATAGTCAGGTGGTGTAACTGGGCCTCACTTCTTTGAATATGCTGCTGGTGAAGTTGTAACTGTCAATGGTGATCGATATCGTCGGATGATAACCGAATTTTTGGTTTATATTTTTTTTGGTTGGGATATATGGTTTCAACAGGATGGCGCTACATCTCACTTTGCACACGAATCAATTGATTTATTGAGAGAAAAATTTCCTGGACGTGTAATCTCAAACAACGGTGATGATAATTGGCCACCATAATCATGTGAATTGACACCGTTAGACTATTTTCTTTGGGGTTATGTGAAAAGTCGGGTTTATAGAAACAATCCACAATCAATTCCTGCTTCGAAAGATGAAATTATTCGTATTGGTGAGATAGAGCATCAATTATGTCCAAATGTCATTGAAAATTTTAACAAAAGAGTGGACGTCTGTAGAGCTGCAAGAGGGGGCCATTTGATAGATATTATTTTTCGCATATAAATGTCATAACTAATACTTCAATTGCTAATAAAAAGTTTTTGAGAGTGAATGCAAATTATGTGTTTTATTTATTCTTAAAGAAAACCGCGAAATTTAAAAACACCCTTTATTTTTAAGATTTACCATGGACATCCATAATTTTGCAATTTCTCTGAGGATGTAATAGAGAATTTTTCTTAATTTAAATTTGAAAAATTCAAAAACACCGTTTTCCATAGTCTAAGGGTGAAGACGCATGCTCGGTTAGTATGAAATCGGGCGGAGGGCAGGCATTTTTTCGAAAATTTCTGCCTTATGCATAGGCTGAAAAAACCAGTTCAAATTAGAATTTTTCATTTTAACACCGAGTTTATTTCTATACTTTTTCAATTGCACCATATTATTATTGTAACATACCATACGAAAACTTTCTACAAATATGGTACTAAACAGTTTTTACTTGTTTCTTTACGACTCAATGTTTCAATATTCTTTCCGCAACGCGACGTCTGTACTGTATTACTTACATAAAATTCTAATTATTTCGTTAGAGTATGAATTAAGCTAGAATATCCACATAAACAAGTAGATTACCTGTTTTAATTACACACTCTGGCGAAAATGTGTTAATGTTGATAGTACCTGAATGGAACTTAGTACACGAGCAAATATTTATAAACATACTAGTTACAGGATGGAAGGAATGACATAACTTAATTGAATAGACTGATTAAGCCATCACAAAGCTGAAACACACTCACTGCTACATTCCTCACTTGACACACAACACTCGCCGCACATCTCCTTTCGCGAACTTACTAACCAGAGAAATAATATCCCTTTCACGAGACGTGCTCTGAAGGTATAAACAACTAATTAACCAAGTTCTCCTGCTGAAATCTCTGTTAATGTCCTTTGGGTGTCCCGAAGACGTGACCGGATATTCCCCCTAGCATCGCTTGTATCACTTACGATTCGGAAAGGTCATTACTGCTGACTGCAGTAGTGGTGGCGTTGGTGATTCCGGCGACATTCAGTCCGCAAACGCTTCGAAAATTAACATTGAAACTTTTCGAGCATGAGGGGATTCTTATTAATGCCAAGATATTTAAATGAGCCTCCCGGACGATCGTAATGGAATTAGTGGCTAAAGTCGTCTTACCACTATGATAATAGCAATGTGGGATGACAGTACCCTACAGAAATTTGTTTAATAATCCGTAAAATACTAACGATATTAATGTATTCGTAAGGAAGTCTAAGTCGTTTATATTAAATCCGTAATTACTTTACTTTGAACATTCGTAATGGATGTAGATATACAGCGTGGTCAGAAATACCCGGTAATCGTCAGGTAAGGAGATTCTATGATTAATTCTGCATCGACAATCATAATAGAGATATGTTGTATTTAGACGCCCTGTAGTGTTAATTTTTGTAAGTATTCTGATCAAGTTTGTTAAAATCGAATGATTTTTTTTCATGGTTGTTTTGGTGGAATTTTGAGTAGCTATGAAAGAAAATGATTTAAAACAGGAACACAGACGCGATTTAAAAATTCTTGGTTGAAGAAGGAATATATTATATATTATCAATCAATATATTATTAAGAACAATTCTGGCTGAAATAATTTCGCTGTGATCGGAAATCCATTGAAGATAATCCAAAATTTGGTAGACCCACCCGAACACAAACGAAACTGAATATTTGTTGTTGACAGATCTCAGTATTAAAGTTTCGGTTTTTTCAAGAGTAGTCTAAATACCAGGAACAACAATTTTGAATATAAGCGTGCGTAGTTACGAATTGAGGATATACAGCGAGATGGATTCCTGGGCTCCTCGCATCGTTACAGAAGCTTGCCAGGCAAGAAGTTTCTTAGGAAAATTTGTGTGCGTTAAAACAAGACGGGCATGGTGAAGGTATTTTGATTAATAGAAGAAGATTGAATCATTTGCTGTACGCAGATGACATCGTTTTAATGAGTTAGTGAGAAATCGTGGGCTTTATTGGAAAATATTGTTTAACTAGGAAGCCTTCTTCTCCAGAAACGACACCAATAACACCAGGAATTCACATTGTTGGGTACTTGAGAATCCACGGCAAACTAGGGAATCCCATTTTCAGGTAGATATTCGGTAAATATTTGGTATGGTATTATTGACTACCGTCTCATGGTCCGTTTATAATCGAAAACAGTTCGTTATTTACGTTTCCTGGAAAATTACCTTACAACATTACTGGATGGCGTACCTCTTAAGGTAAGACTATGAATGCAGATACGGCACAATGGCGTACCTATGCACTTTGATACACAAATAAAAGATTTCTTTAATCAAAATTATACGAATCGAGTGGATTCGAATAGTGTCAGCAGTTGCTTGGCGGCCAACCTCAGCAGACTTAAATCGCCTAGATTACTTTTTATGGAAAAGGCTGAAAAACTTGGTTTGTGCTAGACGAATTGAAAACAAATAACAACTTGTTGCAAGAATTATGAATGCCGCGCAAACTATTTGTACTGATCTTGAAATTGATAGCAGAGCTACCTCTTCAATTCTAAGAGGAACTAGACTCTGTATACGGCAACTGGGTGGATACTTTGAACAACTTATTCAATAAAGCGACTTTTCTTTTTAAGTTTTAACCGTTTGTAGCTCAGTTACGATAGAGTTTTAGGCATATGTCCATTAGACATTTTCTACTTGAAATTGCTTCAGTAACACATCCTTAAGCTATGGTAATCAAATCACGGACACCTGGTATATCACCTACACTACATATTGCTCATCTTTCACGTAATTTGATTTACAATTGCACCTGAAATGTAGCAACCGCATATAATTAAATATTTTTCGGCATTAGCATAAGCAGATAATAAGAAAGCCAAAAAAAAGTTAATTGACCTGTCTCCATTGGGTAAATAGCCGTGACAATAAGTATTTTTAAGCATTAAGATCTTCTTTTAAACCCGTCAAAGTATCTCTAACATTTAATTTTAATATTTCAAATTATCATAACTATATTTACTACTTAAAAATATAAATTGGATTTTCAATACGTCATTGAACTGCTACATCTTCTATTACGAAAGACAAAGATTAACGGGAGACATTCTTCTTCATTTTGTACAGCTCTTTACCGGTTAAAAGTGATTTGTGAGATTTGCGAATCAATATGCCCAGCATGTGGTAATTACTTATTTAAATTGATAATATTAACAGGTACCTACAAGTTGTTGTTCATATTGTTCTCACAACGGGCGTCGGTGCTTATCTTGCAGCTCTATTAAGGAGAATTGGAAATACAGTTGTTTAAATTGTGGAAATGGAAGAGAATTTTTTTTCTTTTCAAATATTTATGTAAAGCCAATTAATTTATGCGGCAGGTATTAATTTTTGAGATCGAAATAGTTTATGTATTTCCTTTTAAGTCATGCGACATGCATTTTCACAAATACTGTATACAATATTTTTATAATTGCAAAAGTATATTGATAATTTTGGGTCAAACATATACATACGTATGTAAAAATGGGCTTAAAAAAACTTGGAGAAAATTTTGCCTGTGTATTTGAGAAACCAAGATTCAGTACTACCAGTATTATTTCAACATCAATTTGCTGAAACACAATGCAAAGAAACAAATTAATTAGAGAAGTTAAGAACTTCTAATATTTTCAAATTTTCTTTTTTAACTTCAACATACGGATCTAAGATGCTGACGTGCCATTGAACCATTTTTGTAATGATCTTCAAAATCTACAAAATACTGTTCCGTTGCTGAAATTAAATTGCTTACCGTTACAGCTGCCGAACGGTGCAGATTAGATTAGATTAAACTATTTGAGGTGACCACGAAACCTGTCCAACTGTGACTTTTTCAGACCCATTATGGTCCTCATGTCTCTCGGAATATCCAAGCTTCTTGACACATGTCTGTTGAAGTTAGCTTCTACGTAACCTTAACTATATTTCACCAGCTTTTGCATTTTAACCTTAAAAAATCGTGCCTGTCCGATATACGTCCGTAGATGACACTAATTTATCTTCTTGGCTAAATTTTCACACGAAGAGTTCTTGACTGGTACCTTTAAAACCTGTGACATGTATTTTTCTTGTTTTTTTCTCTTTTTTTCTCTGAACATTTATAGAACTTTTTCTACAAGCATTCCGGGGAATAACTATTCACCCGATCAGAGATCTGTTTGATCAAGATATCAACTTACTGTTGTTTCCAATCTCCAGTGTCACCTTTGTTAATTCCTAGTGTCTTTTATCCACGTTGCCAATTTCTATTGTTAAACTTTCTCTGTTATTCTTGTGGCTTAAGTTAGGTGGGTCAATTTGTGCGATTTTCGGCCAGTGTGCTGTTGGGGTAGGAGGTAAAAATAGAACTGTTTTATATTTACTCTCTTCAGCGTGTTTGATACATTTCGTTATTGCACTTACGAAATTAATTTCCTTTCTCATTTACGAGAACTTTAATCTATATCTCTATGTCCGAAATACGTTTTATTTATTTGTGAAACAGTTTTTAAAGATAACGGGTAGACCATCTAGCGGTTTAAATTTGAACCACCGGTTATTTCGAATCTGGCAATACTCATGTCATTCTATTCTGTGACAAAATTCAGTATATTATCTCCACTGAACGAAATGAATTGATTTACGCTTGAGCAACGTTGGGATTTACTGGAAATTTATTTCCAAAACAAAGACAATTGGTCGGAAATTGCACGAAAATGTCGTACAAAATTTGGTCGTAGAGAAGGACCAACAGTGCCCGGTATACGCAAGTTTATTGCTAAAGTTCGTGAAACTGGGTTCATTGTTGATGCGCCAAGATGTGAGCGTTCGCGTACAGTGCGTACACCCGAAAATATCGAAGCTGTGGCTGAGAGTGTGCGTGAGAATCCATCATCAACTCGTTATCATTCTCAAGAATTGAACATTTCACGCACCAGTTTACGTCGAATTTTGCGAAAAGATCTCGGTATGACCCCTTACAAAGTTCAATTGGTTCAACAGTTGAAGCCGCATGGTCATTTGCTTCGTTTTCGCTTCGCTAGATGGGCCAACAAGAAACTGCACGATGATGTCGATTTTTCCAAAAAAATCATCTTTTCGGGTGAAGCTCATTTTCATTCTGGTGGGTACGTTAACAAGCAAAATTGCCGTATTTGGAGCTCAGAAAACCCACACGTGGTCATACAGGAGCCAATGCACCTATTACGAGTGACTGTTTGGTGCGGCTTCTGGAGCAGAGACATCATTGGCCCATATTTCTTTGAAAATGATAACGGCGCAACCATTATGGTCAATGAAAACACCTATCGCACCATGATAACCGATTTTTTTGTGCCCGCTCTTCATGGTATTGATGTGAACGATGTTTGGTATCAATAGGATGGTGCAACTTGCCACACATCTCATGCCACAAGCGATTTATTGCGTCAAACGTTTGATAGCCGTTTAATTAGCTGAAATGGTGATATCAATTGGCCGCCAAGAAGCTGCGATTTGACACCGTTGGACTATTTTCTGTAGGGCGCCGTTAAAGACAAGTGCTATGCCGACAAACCAGAGACAATTGAGCATTTGAAGGGCAACATTCGTGATGCCATTGCCAAGATACGACCCCATACACTCGAAAAAGTACTCGAAAATTGGTCCGATCGAATGGGGTACTGTGAGGCCAGCCGCGGCAGCCATATGAATGAAATAATCTTCCATCTCTAACTGGAACAATTGTACTTCACAACAAAAAAATAAATTTGGCAAAATTTCAAACCATTTTGGTTTTATTGCATTTTTAAATTTAAACTTTTAAATGGCCTACCCGTTATGTGTAGGTAAATTCTATTGCTTAATGTAAATATTCTGTGCTAAATCTCGTTATATTTTCTTGCCCTTCTAAGTCCGTCCTGTTAGACGAAATATGGTCAATACTAAACTTCCTAGATACAATCGGAGAGATCATATTCATACGGAGATGAAATAAAATGACCAGTAAAAAGCAAATGTAACATTAAAGTCAGAGATTAATGTGATTTTGTTAAGTTACATTTTTAAGCTGTGTTCCGCGTTTTAGCAGGATATTTGAATCACTCCTTCTTATTCTGAGACAAGGTATAAGTATGTACAAGATTTCGAAATCGTCAACCTGAACTAAAGTTTCACACATTAATAGAGGTATCAAATGAAAACTAGATAAACAAGAGAATAATGAAAAAGATAAACTAGTTACCACAATAATTTTTATATCCTGAATACGTGTTTCGACAGCTAAGCTTTCATCTCCAGTAGAAAGAATATAAACCCAGCGTGGAGACATTGGTTCAAAATAACGATAGACAGAGAAACCACGAAACACTTTATACTCAATACCCATAATGTTTTGAAACAGAATCATAATGTAAGTACGAATTGCCTAAATGTAATTAAAAATATTAATAACTGGAGAGAATTAGACAGTTACCAGATGTATGTATCTACAAAAATAATCTGTTCGACTGAGATAGGAGATCAGTTCTATATTCGTGTTTGTATTATTTCATCTAATAAATAATGATAACTAAAAAAGTTCAAAATTAAATGCGGGGGTAAGTGTGGGAGTTTAGAAATATGAGTGTTAGTTTTTAAGAAGTGAAGACCTGATCTCTTTACGTTTTTGTGTTCGTAAAATTTAGTGTTTGAACGAACACAAGAGGCTTGTATTTGACGCCCCCAGGTAAACGTTAACTATCTAATTTCCTGGCGGCCATGCTACTTTGGCACAATATCTTACCCCTTAGGTTAAGTGTAGCTCGGGAAGCCCGGGAGCGCTAGGTCCCGTACCCACACATTAGCGTGTGGGCCCCTGAGGGGTAACAAACAGGATAAGTGAGGCGAAATCTAAAATCTAGATCAATACAATTTTTGCGAACATGGTGTAAAGACCAGTTTGAGAAGGCAAGTCATGATAGTGAAAAAAAATTTCTTTTTGAGAATCCCATCGTTTTCTCAGAACATGCTTCCTTCAATTTATCTAGTAAAGCAACATAACACTGTCCGTTAATAACCTTTTACAAGAAAGATCGCCTATTGTGCAAAGGGCTATTAATGCACAATTTCATTACTCGAATACATATTTAAAAATTATAGGCGTGGAAATGTGCATTATTGTCACATTCAAAGTATTCCCCTTCTGCATCTATACACTGACTTAATTGGCGTTTTCCTTCTGAAAGCAGATCTGAAATTAATTTTCTCAACGACTAGTACGGAATTTAACAATTGTGAAATAAATTTTAGAATTGTTAAAAAGTTAGTAGTCTAGTCCTTGCTGTTCCTAGCTTTCGTGAACGATTTATAAACGATTTTGCGATTATCTAAAGCTTTTTCAATTATCCTAAATTGGTGATTGAGTACAAGATCGAAGAAGTATCGGTCGTAATTGGTGCATAAAAATAGACTGGAAAAAATATTCCTAATGTGGAGTATTTACTTTCTCCAGAATCATTTCTAAATGACTTTGTCTTACCACGGCGTGAAAGTAGTGTTTCTCGGTGTCACCTTCGATTCTAAATTGTCCTTTTCTACGCATATCGAAAACATTATTAATTCTAGTCTAAAAGCGAGTTTTGTAATTATAAGCATGGGTAACCTTGATTCACCATATGCTATATTACTCGTATATTTTTCTTGTGCGCGCTCTAAACTTGAGTATGCTTCTTAGTTTGGCCCTCAATATGTGCATACCAAATATGTTCTTGTGTCTGGTCAAGGACTTCAATTACCAAGAACTATTGAATATGTTTGGTGTAGGTTTTCGGTATTGGGTCGACATCAGATCTTTATAAAATCTGTTTTTATTTACTTGAGATGCAAAGTTTTACTATAGTGTGTGTCATTGCTTATAGTCTATGGGGGTCATTTTGAGCGTTTTATTTAACGCTAAAATAAGTTTTCGATCGCAATAATTATAATAATGCCCTATCTATACTTCTAGAGTAATAATAAATTTTGTCAATTTTATCATTTAGTAAAGCGCAAAAATTGTGTGATAGAATAATGTTTAAATCTTGCTCGAGGTGATTTTTCTGTCTTTTCTTTATTGTTCGAAAACTAATTAATAGATCTGGATCAGTTTTTCTGGTAATGCTTCGACTTGAATTTATTGCATTTCTAGGTCTGCCTAAGTGGTCAAAAAAATGGTAATCGGAGAGTGATTATTCTGGACTATATGGTATATGAGGCAAAACTCCTATCGTAATTATCCCAGACTTCCTGACGTTAAGCGAGCAATACATGAACGGTTTAACGTGGAGAAGAATGATGCCTTTACTGAAAAGTTCACACCGTTTTGTTTTTAGTATCTGGCATTAGAGATAACTTGGCTCTAATATTCTACACTGATAGTCTTCCAATCAGATAGAAAACCCATTAGAATTAGATTTTAGTTAAACCAAAATACTATAGGTAGCAGCCAAAGACGAACTTTTGAATTTTTTTTGGCGATAGAAATTTGAATTTGTTGAGAATTTTGGCATGTTTATTTTCGGGAATGTAATAGAGAAGTTAAAATTCGTTTACGAAGGTTATTTTGAAAATTTTCAATAAATTTGAATTCGTTTCTGCCTTTGTTCTTCAGACAAATCCTTGGGCATCCACCGTGAACTAACTATTAAAATTCAGCTTATCGTAACATATAATCTGAACACTGCGAACACTGCGAGTTTGTATCCGCCTGTTTTCTAGAATAAGCTCGCTGTCTTGTCGAATCGTCAAATCAGTAACTAAAGTAGCGAGTGTTGCAGAATGACGCAAATTTGGTACACGTTTGCGATTCCCAATAAACTACATACGCCGATTAAATATGGAACTGCTTAAAAGACATTCTTTATCAAGTGTATTTGTTGACGGCGATAAATACTGACTACTTTCTCTGTCTTTCGCTCTCTTGTGCAACAATAAAAAGTATATTATTCGACATGTTCAATAACTGTTTATTTGTTTCTACGAATGAGACGCACCCGCTGCTATTCACAATGAGCGTCTTAATTATTTAGAATTAAATTTTGATATAATTTATAAACGCGAACTAAAAATTTAAGAAGTCTAGGTGAAATATATACTCTGCTCATAGAAATGCTTTTATTTAGATGTGTGTGAATTAAAATTTTAAAGTGCCATGGGGGCTAGACGTAACCTGTCATCGATTCAATCTGAAACGCCTACTATATCACATGGTTGAAGAAAAAAAGCAAATAAAACGTGGATGCTTAACAGGGATACAGGATACATAATGAAATATACCTCCTCCAAACCGAAATCTGAATAAATAATAACTGTTTATGTCAGAAACTACCATATATATATATATATATATATATATATATATATATGGTAGTTTCTGACATAAACAGTTATTATTTATTCAGATATATATATATATATATATATATATATATATATATATATATATATATATACATTTATGGGCTACCTTACGAAAGACGAAAACTCAAAAACTTCTCATATATATTATAACTCCGTCAGATTATATTAAAAACTTGCCGACTATGTGTAAAACTTTTATTAAGAGTATTTTTCCTTTTCCTTTGACATGGAATGACACTGATGTTTTAATAAGTACGGATTCCTAGTGGAATCCATATATATTTGAAATATACTCCTGCAGATGAAAGACAAAAAAAAAATCTTAATTAAGAAAATTCAAAAACTAATTACAATGCGAAGGAAAGCATACGTAGGTCTTAATTAAAAATGAATTAAAATTTTCTAAGTGAGCGAAGTAAGAAAGTAAGCATTTGAAAGGAAATGAAATTTTCAACATATCTCGAACTAAAGAGGGGAGTTGTTAGATTTTTTAGCGTTTTCTCAGTTATTATATCAGAGTTAACTGATTTTTGAGTACAGAATTTCTTTCCTAATTGAGGTGTCTTAAATAATTGTGACAAATATTCAACAAATGCAAACGCTGTTCCTCTATTACTTTTTATTTACGTGCCATTAGTATCTTTGATTGGAGTTGCTAATGGCTGTAGTCTCCTTAATTTTTTTATCTTGCACAGCGAATAGCCTATATGTCGATTTGTTGGGTGTCAAATGTGCTAAATATTCTACTATTCACTCATTGATTTCTAATGTCGTACATATGTTTTTTGTAGTTCTTTGGCTGCTTGTTCTTGTCGTCTTTATATCTGCTTAGTTGCCATGGAATTTTTTATTGTCGTTTCAAAATCCGCAAGCATTCTAGGTGAAATATTATGATTCATATTTGCGTCTAATATGTACTAAATTAAGCTTGGCTATTACTTTTTTGATCATTGTTAATTTTACAGGTGAATGATCTTATGAAAAGCTTAAATTAAATTAAATTTTAAACTTTTAACATTTATATTTTTTGTGATATACTTGGGTGATGAGGTCAGTTCGGAATTTACTTGGCTTTACACACAATTGACACAAATATAACCATGCTTGACAAATGTGGTCCTTAGACGTTATGTTGATTAGTTTTAGGCACCTACATTTAGCTGTTCGTTTGTGTCAATCGAATAAAACAAATAAGTTTTGATATTTTTTGAAAAATTGGTGAAATCAAGTTCGAGCTGCTATAATGTACTTAGATTAAAAGAGTTTAACCCCGACGAATATAAAAAGCAAGTTAAATTCCGCTTTAACGGATTCTTTTTCTTCGACCGTAAAAAAGTGGATTGTTGAATTTAAACGCGTTCGCAGATGCACGCCTGGGACCTTTAAAAAACGATTATCACCAACGAAATCGTCACAAAGATCCGCAATTCCGTATTAAATAAATGACGAACGAAGATATATGATTTTGTTGATATTCCGGTTGACGAGTGCCGCTTTTTAACAGTAAATATAAAACGCATTCGACTAAACACTTCTCAATAGTGTTGATATCTAATTAAACGCGATTCTTTTTCGACGTTTTATAAAAGTAGATGAAACATGGATTCACTATTATACACTAGAGAAAACAGCCATTGAAATAGTTGGCGAGGGTAGGTGAAAGCACGTCAAAACAAGCAAAAATAGATGCATATGTAGAAGAGGTCATGGTTGGGGTTTTCATTTTCTATTGGACAGCACATTTGGCGAGGGTAGGGAAAGCACGTCACAAGCAAAAATCATCACCAGTGAACGGGATACCACATTTGGGACAGAGCAAAATTGTCACCGAGGAGTTTCACAAGTTATTGAACAAATTGAATGCTGCTATTCAGATCATGCATCATTTGGTTCAAAACAAAGTGCTCATTTTCTATAATGAATCGCAGCCCATCACGGTACCGAACTAATACACAGGTCTTGCTTTCTTGATCATATGTACTTTATTCGTCGTTCTCTGCTCCCAATGATAATTATCTCTTGTCCAATGTAAATAAATAGTTCACTATACTGCGATATGCTTCAAATTATGAAGTCAATTGTGAAATAATCGCATATTTTGGAAAGCTGTCCAAATTGTATTATAAGGAGAGTATTAAAAAATTTTAAAGTTGGTTTAAATGCATTGCATTGAAAGGTGGCCATATTAGAAAAATTCTAGAATATCGTATGACGTCCTTATTCGTGTGATAAAATCCCAAATCCGCCTTTTATGATCAAATAATCAATAGATATGTACTCTTATTGTTAACAACAAGGGATTAAATTTCTTCTTCTCATTTGTAGCTAATAAAACCATACTTTTTGTTATAATTAATTTTAAACCTCATTGCTGTTTTCTCTCGCAATAAACTTAGACGACTTTATGTTATCAATTTTGGGAATGCTAAATGCGAAAGATAGTATTAGGTTAGATCACTCGTTAACAGCCCTTCATAGCAGAGTGTACTTTGACAACAACAGCTTAGATTATTAAAGAATATAATTTTAATAAAGAATACTTCTCAATTTGGTACGTAGACTTCCGCGGTCGTGGTCCATGCTATCTGCTTCTGGGTTTCCGGGCTGGAACCGCGTCACTAGTATATCTGCCGACGTTTCGTACCCATTTGTATGGGACATTTTCAGGGCTGAACTACTGCACTGAAACTGGTGGGAAACCAGTTTCAGTGCATGAAAGGACAGAAATATGCCGATGAAACTGGTGGGAAACCAGTTTCAGTGCAGTAGTTCAGCCCTGAAGATGTCCCATACAAATGGGTACGAAACGTCGGCAGATATACTAGTGACGCGGTTCCAGCCCGGAAACCCAGAAGCAGGTAGCAAAAATACTTCTCTTTTACGTGGTTTCAGACTTTTTCAAGCCATTCAAACAATCTAAAATATTCAACTGTTTCTAAATGATAACAGTCTGTCGCAGAGAAAACAGAACTAAAAAATAAAACAAAAGCTTTATTTTGGTAAAATTCATTTATTTTATTCAAAGTAATAGCCTTGTCGCCTTAATTGTGTTTTAATTTTCTTATAACAATATATAATATCCTTGCAAGACCGAAATGTGTTTATTTTTGTTTCAAAAACGAGTTCTTGTCATAGACAGTTTGTCGCAGAGAAAACGGATTTTTTTTTAAAATAAAAACAACTGTTTTGGTAAAATTCTTTTATTTTATTCAAAGTAGTCGCCCTCGGCTTCAATAAAACGTTTTACACGGTCAATTAACATGTCGAACGAATTTTTAAGTTCATCTTTAGAGATGTCCTTAATCGATGTTTTTTTTAATGGCTTCGACATCGGCATATTTCTGTCCTTTCATGGGCACATATAGTTTAGAAAATAGATGGAAATCACAGGGGGCCAAAATTCGGTGAGTACGGTGAATAGTTCATGGTTAAAATGCCATTTGTAGTAAGAAAATCAGTGATAAGCGTCGAGCGATGAGATGGTGCATTAGCATGTAACAAACGCCAGCTACCATTTTCACAACATTGAAGGCGCACATGACGAATACGCGACAAAAGACGTTTCATAACACCAAGATAATAATAGCATTGACTGTTTGACTAGTTGGTACAAACTCTTTGTGCACTTTCAAATCGTAAAACCAAATCAACATTGTCATCAATTTCGACTTCTCCAAACTGCTTTTTTTCGATCTTTCTTCGCTTGAATGTTTCCATACAGAGCTTTGACGCTTGATTTCTGAACCACATTGAAAACACCACGTCTCATCGCCAGTTACAATAGTATATCTAAAGTTTTCGTCCTTTTTTGTGTCTCTAATCAAGTCTGTACAATGTTGAATTCAGTTAGTTTGTGTGGTACAAACCTTGCACAAATCTTTCTCAGTCCCAAATGCTGTGTCAAAATGTGATGAATTAAATTTTTGGAAATACTTAATTCCAAGTCCATGTATCGCAATAAGAATTTCGGCTCATTTCTGATAAATTCACATACGAGTTTGATGTTACTTTCTGTAACCATAGATTCTTCTGCACTAGGAGGTTCGTTGTCATTTATGTCCGTACGAACGTCTTTAAATCGTTTATACCACTCATACATACTTGTACGTGATACACACGCATCACCATACACTTGTTTCGTCAAATTAAAAGTCTCAATTAACGATTTACCGAGTTTAAAACAGAATTTGATATTTGCTCTTTGTTCAAAATTCATTTTTCGACCAATGCCAAATATACACTGTTACTTTATGCGCAATTTCTCTGCTTCTAATGATGGAAATATCATGATATTTTGACACAACATTGGTGAAGGATCTACCTTATTGACGCATATCTTTTTATCAGATGGCGCCACTAAGAATTACTACTTTAAAAAAGTTCGGTTTTCTCCGCCACAGATTGTATATAATTGGATAATAAATTATTGTAAATGCGACTTAAGAAATTAACTTTATGTGATTAATAAACATAAAAAAAGTACGGAAATATCAATTCGTAATTATTAAGTGAGATAATGTAAAATATAACTAAATTACAAACGAATCCATAAACCCTAACAATATAATTTGTAATATATCATATATACAAATTACATATTGCGAAGTCGTTAAAAAGTTTTAAGAAACAGCAAACGTCTCGATACATAATATTTATATCTCTTAGATACAATTATATATTAATAAACACGAATTTATTCGGCCATAAAATTTAAATTGTAAATAATACCGTTGCAATTGAAATAATTGCATGCACTTAAAGCAGCCAGCCGCAACGGTAACTATTTTCCACCTAAAGGCAAACAATTAATATACTTCGTTCATTAAATAAAGATCTACAACATCGAATTGGTACAGTTGAAGTTGTACATCTTAATCTAAGGTCCCGAAGTGCACAAGAGCTACCTTACCCGAGGTAATTCAGTAATCTGTAATTCTGATTAATTTAGCCACATTTCAAACCCTCCAGCATTAGTTGCTAACCCTTACCTTATAATACATATTAATCATTATTAGCATTTGAGTTAGTTACTTATATTAATATCGTCTGCGTATGAAACTTTAAACAATAAGCAAATCCTTGGATTCTCAAAGAGCTATGTTAAATGCCGAACACGAACATCCTACGAACGTTACATGAGTTTTGATTAAACTTAAACTATCATGCAATATGGCTTAACTCTACAGTAGTTTTAATTGTTAGAAATATAAGTTGAATGCAGTAGTGTATTTTTCTTATTAATTTACACTCTATGTAATGACATGATCTGATGATCCTTATGTTATAAGCAATTTGTTTGTTACTTATTTTTAGTCCAGTTATCGTTCTCATGTTATTTAAATACCACCGTTTAATTCCAAGTACGTCTCTGTTATTACTTTTACCTATTTTATTTAATACGTGTCTTAATACTGGAATTATTCCGGAACCAGTATGGACTCACAAAAGGTTGATGTACCGAAAGAAATTTTATTATTTACCATCATTTCATTTCTGAATCAATTGAAAGTAGGATATGTAACGGGTGTTTTTTTTTAGAGGTATAGAACTTTAAGTTGGCAACACTTTTTTAACTGGCGGCCATTTTTTCAGCTGTTAAGTGATTTATATTTAGTTTGGTTTGTCATTTCAACATGAATAGACTGACGCCTGAACAACGCTTGCAAATTGTGCAAATTTATTTTGAAAATCATGGTTCTGTTCGAAATACGTATCGCGCACTACGTCAATATTACGGTCAACATAATCGTCCATCACAGCAATTAATTCGATTAACTATGGAACGTTTTCGCACCACGTATACTCTAAATGATAACACGCATCCAGAGAGACGTCGTACAGTGCATACAGAAGAAGTCATTGCTGCTGTAGAGCGTAGCGTAGAGGAAGACCCGAATCAGTCTATCCGCCATCGTGCACAGGAATTGGATATGTGTCCATCCACTTTATGGAAGATTTTGCGGAAAGATCTAGGTTTGCGTGCTTACAAAATCCAACTTGTGGAAGAATTGAAGCCACACGATCACCTAGCAAGGCGTAGATTCATTGAATGGGCCCAAAACAAGATTGCCGTTGATCCCGATTTTCGTAATCGAATTTTGTTTAGCGATGTAGCTCACTTTTGGTTGAATGGATACGTCAATAAACAAAACTGTCGTATTTGGAGTGATGATAATCCTCAAGTGTATGTTGAGACACCGTAATATCTAGAAAAATTGACTGTTTGGTGTGCTTTACGGGCTGGTGGAATAATTGGTCCGTACTTCCTTAAAAACGAAGCTGGCCAGAACGTTACAATCAATGGTGACCGCTATAGAGCCATGATTACTGACTTTTTCATTCATCAATTGAACAATCATGATGTGCAGGAGTTATGGTTTCAATAAGACGGCGCAACATGTCACACAGCTCGTGCCACAATTGATTTATTGAAGGAAACGTTTGGTAACCGCATAGTTTCACGTTTCGGACCCGTGAATTGGCCCCCAAGATCGTGCGATTTAACGCCGCTTGACTATTTTCTGTGGGGATATGTGAAGTCGCTAGTCTACGCCGATAAGCCCGAAACGATTGACAACTTGGAGGACAACATTCGTTGCCGATATACGGCCACAAATGTTGGAAAAAGTCATCGAAAATTGGCCCTCCAGATTAGACTACGTCCGAGCCAGCCATGGCGGTCATATGCCAGAAGTCATATTTAAATTATAATGCCAGAAGATTATCTTTCGAATAAAGTAAATTTCATGTCAATTTAAAAAAATCATACTTGTTTTATTCCATTTCAAAGTTCTATACCTCTAAAAAAACACCCCTTAGATTCTGGCTTTGACCGACCTGATCATAACGTATTGCTCTAGAAATGAAAAGCTTACGGAATCACCAGCAAGTTTTTGTTGTGGTTCAAATCTCTTTTACTGTGTGTCTGGAATCCAGTTAATCTCATCCTAACGGGGCTACCGGGGCAAAGTCAGATTTTGATTCCAACATTTAAAAAATTTTCAATTCATATTCTACCGGCTTACTTACTAGATACTACCTATGAAGTCAACAAATTGTTTAATTGTTGCAATGGTTTCTGGTATGACGCAAGTCTTGCATTCTCAAATAAACAGATACCAAATAACAATACCAGTATTAATTTGTCGAATTCTGGACGTATCACTTGAATACTTTTGTCTTCAAATCTGATAAATCTTCGTAATTTTTTAATAGAAATGTGGACATCGTGGCTCGATATATTGGATTGTCCTCTTGATTCTAAGTTGGTAAAGTGTACAACTTCCTACAGAATAATTTCAGTCACGAATATCTGAAAGACTTTTTTGATGCAGCAGCTATATGTTTTTATGCCAGCTAGGGGCAAACCTAATAATATTTTGTGGTCGTATTTTGTTTTAAGCTGGTGTTTATATTCTCCATTCTAAGCTGCTTGGAGAAATATATAAAATTGTACATCTAATATTCAGCTTTAGATTATCATAATCACTAATATTTTTTCAATTAGTGCATCATAATCAACAACGCTACTGGATCCAGGGAACTCATCCCATGTCATTATTTTCTATTTCTGAAACATCACTTTCTCCAGAAGGTGATTTCTCGCACTTCGGATCACCAAACTTTGCGCTTTGTACACACTTTTTAGATGGGATTATTATTTTTGTATGACGACTTCATTCAATGCAGCTTGCCATTCAATTGATAAAATATACTGCGCGGGTATTTTACATCCTGTAATATTGCAACATGTACAAAGATGTAAATTCGTTTACTTCAAATTATCTGACGAGACGTCAACAATTAATATGAAACGTGTTAATACAAACAATTTGCCTGAGGATCTCGCATATGTAAATGCAGATGGTGATAAAAATTACTTTTTAGTTTAAAAAAAAATAAATGAAAATTATTTGACATGAGAAACAGTCGATTGAATTTAGACACTACCAGACCATTAATTTACAAATACGGTTTACGATGATAGTTTGACAAGTAGTGAGAATGACACATAGGTGGCGCTCTAATTGGAAAACGAATGCGTTGTAATTTAGGATGTCTATTTATATGTTTACATTCCGATATTTAGATAAATCGGTTGATTAGTTTATTTTTGACACCTGATTGAAAAAGAAGCAACACGTCGTTTTGTTAAAATGGAAAAAGCAGAGTATCGTGCGGTGATTAAATACTTCGTAATTAAGGGTATCAAAGCTACTGAAATAAAAGATGAGTTATGGGAAACATTAGGTGAATCTGCTCTATCATCCGTCACAATTATTATATTGGTAAATGAATTTAAACGTGGTAGAACAAGCTGTGTTGATGAAGCGCGCTCTGGAGCACCCAAAATCATGATAGCAAACATGGTAAACTCAACAAAAGAAGCGTACACCACATTTTAACGAAAGAATTAGGCCTTTCCAAGCTTTCGGGAAGATGGGTGCCGCGATTGCTTACGACTGATCAAAAGTGCACTCGTTTGCGCACTTCCAATGAGTGTTTGGACCTTTATAAGCGGAATCCGGTTGATTTTTGTAGGCGATTTGTTACTTGCGATGAAGCTTGGATACACTACAGTACAACCGGAACTAAACAACAGTCTAAACAATGCTTAGAACGTGGTTCTGCACCTCCAAAGAAAGCGAAAACCGCTTTATCGGCAAACATAGTGATGGCATCAATTTTTTGGGATTCAAAGGGCATTTTGCTCATTGTTTGCCTTCGATTTGTTACAAAAATTAAATGTTGAGATTCGTGCTAAACAGGAATGGCAAAGAAAAAGGTTCTGTTTCACCAAGACAACGCTCCCTCGCATACCAGCACAATTGCGATGTCCAAAATCCACGAGTTGCATTTCCAATTAGTACCGCATGCGCCTTATTCGCTGGATGTAACCTCCAAACAAAGCGAAAACTACTTTATCGGCAAACAGGGTGTTGGCATCAATTTTTTTGGGATTCAAAGGGCATTTTGCTCATTGTTTACCTTCAGAAAGGTGCCACGATAAACGGACAATATTGTGCAGAACGTCTACAAAAATTAAATGTTGAGATCCGTGCTAAACGGCCAGGAATGGCACGTGTTCTGTGCACGTTAGCACATTTCCAAATATATTCTGTATACATATGCATGTTTATGTAATACAAATGTGTATATATGAAAAGTGTTTCATCAAAGCGTTTTTACTAAGTATGCGAAATCATAAGAATTAGATTGATTCTCTTGCAGTAGAAACTTGGGTGTAGAAACAATTTCAAATATTTAAACTAAATTTACTTTCCCAAGAGGCCTATACTCATATATATCTACGAAAGCTCTATGTGTACATAGTGGATTTTCACAAATATGACTTGCTTGTAAAGAGAATCTGGTGAGTAAATAAAATCGAGCTCACCTACTGAGCGTTTATTAGTTGTCAAACTGTCAATCGCATAATTCATTATGCAGAGGTCCTGGATCGCCTCCCCATCGTTTCACAATCACGCATAATTTACGCCTCTTTCTCTAGAACGTTCCAACGGATACTTTATCATGCTTGACGGAGAAATTCACTTTTTTTTTACACACTAGCACTTATACAAGCACATGTTCGCATTCGAGTTGCACGGAGTTTACTGTAAGTAGACGATAATGTTTAAGATAAGAATTTTGATGTATTACACGGTTGACAATTTATTCATGGTAAGGGGCTGACTAAATTCTCTGACAACGTGTCTCTTTCTATTTAGAGGAGTGATTGAATACTTATTTATATAGGAGGCGTAAAAGAATATTAAAAATGAATTAGTTCCAGTGAAAAAAGCATAGATGGTACCTTACAAGCTAAAGAAGCGGTTTCGTAGAATATCAATCTAGTTACATGGTTTGTTGGCTATTATTTATGTTACCAGTCGTCTTCTAATATTAAAATTTAGCGAGGGAAGCTCATGTAATTGTAAGAACTACTTTTTAGATATATATTACGGCCACGTAAAATAAATTATTATTATCTGTTCTTTTTCTTTTTTTGTATTTCAAATATAATAACAGAGGAATCACACTGCTAAGTATAGTTCTAAAACTTACGAATTTATATTAAATAAAAAATTACTAACCGCAGAAGGATTGAAACTGGCAGAACCACAAAATGGCTTTAGGAAATGTAAATAAAATCATGTGTTCACAATAAGACAACTTATTGAAGAAACTAGAATAAAGAACACGCGTACGTAGCATTTCTAGATCTAGAAAAAGCTTTTGATCGTGTATCGCAAAGAGAAGTATGGAGAAGTATGGAACACAGAAAGATACAACCATTATTAACAAGGGCTATACAAAGTCTTTATAAACAGAATACATGCTATATACGGAAAGAAAGTTTACAGTCGAATACGTTTAAAATCAATGTTGGATAAAAGCGAGGAGGAGTCTTGAACCCTACTCTGTTTATATTGATAATGGATGATGTTATAAAAGCCACAGAGAATAAAATACGTAAAATGGAGATAGGATACAATAAGCTAAAACCAATAAGAATATCGGAGTGTGTAACGATTTGGTTATTTTTTTACACACTAAAAATTATAAGGAAGCGAAGAATGAAAATTCAAGTAAAACAAAAGTGATGACCATTGGTGACAACAACAAGGAATTGAATATGGAATTAAATAAACAAAGGCTCGAACAAGTGGATGTATTTAAATACTTAGGAGTGAATATCCAAAGAGAAGGACGTATTGATGAAGAAATAAACGAAAGAATAAGTAAGGCGTCAGGAATGTATCACTGCCTGAATAAAGCGTTCATCAGCAAAAAGGAAACCACCATGAAGACCAAAATGGCAGTGTATAAGACAATCTTTAGGCCAATCTTAACATACGGTAGTGAAAGCTGGGTGCTGACGCAAATAACGGAAAGTAAAATAAACGCAATGGATATGAAATATTTAAGAAGAGTCAAAGGCACCACAAAGCGGGACAGAATAAGAAATGATAAGGTCAGAGAAGAACTGCAGGTCAATCTAATAAACACCATAATAAAAAGAAACCAATTAAAATAGTTCGGAGGTTTGTGCAGAAAGGGAGATGGTAGGCAAATGAAGCAGGTATGGGAGGCAAAAGTACAAAATAGAAGAGGAAGAGGACGGCCAAAGAAAACGTGCAAAGATGAGGTAGCGGCGACTCTCAAGGAAAGAAATGTGACATGGGGCGAAGCAAAGAATACTGCCGAAGACAAAAAAGACTGGAGAAAATTTGTACATGCTTAAACTGAATTTAAAATTACACCTGCGGGTAGAAAGGTTTTGATAATATATATATATATATACATATATATATATATATATACATATATATATATATATATATACATATATATATATACATATATATACATATTTCAAATATTTAAATACAGTATAAGTAATGAAACAAATGCAAGTAGCAAAATAATACAAAGATTAAATAGGTCAACAAGTAGAAGAAAAATCTAACCGGCAGTAAGACAGCTATAAATCTAGGCATCCGACAGATCTTAAACCGGTATTATTCAACCTTATTATGAATAAAACAATACAAGCAATAAAAACTATAAAAGGATAAGAGCTTTTGCCAGGGGAATAAAATAATTTAATAGCCTTCTACACAGATGAGGTAAACCTTATTTCCAAGTCGAAAGAAAAACTCCAAGGAATGATCCTTATAATAAACAAAAGAATACAAGCAATAAAAAAAAGTAGGATCTATTGTCTGGGGGAATAAAAAAAAACGAAATAGTCTTCTATTGAGATGACGTAACACTTATCTTCAAATCGGTAGACGATCACCAACAAATGTTCCACGCATTCCGAAAGGTGACCGAATGATTCAGCATGGTCAACTCCACTAGTAAAACCAAATTTATGATCAATATCCATAGAACCTGTCTGCATTAAGCTTGTACATGTTAAATGTCTAGACTAAGTAATGGCGTTCGACAACTTTCAAACACATGTGCCAAGATGGAGCGACTTAACTACTGACGAAAAACAAACCAGTAAAACAGTCAGATTGTTCGAAATATGCTATCTGTAGAAACAGAAACCTACTAACAGAACAAGAACATATAATATGTGCCTAGGACCTATCAGAGAGACGTAACAAGACCTGTTACAACAGCGACAAAACGACTTTAACGAATTACACAAATGGCAGGCTTAGAGGCAATCAGCGGGCATAAATCACTGAATCAAAGACAAAACTCTGACATTAAAAATTGGTGTAGGATTTCGGTGACACACAAATCGGGTGAAGGAAAATAGAATGGAAAAGACAGCAAGTAATGAAAGGCGACACGGGAGTAGTCTCCCAGGTCGACCAGATAAGAGCGCAATAGCTGGCAATTGTTATCCCACGAGCAAGAATAATACGGTCCAGAGAATGATAGAGGAGTGTATTCTCAGAATTTCTTGAAGCCAAAAAGATCGTGATATCTGTTAAGCCCGTCATTATATGGTTTAGCTAATTGTTTACCTTTTGGACTAACGTTTTCTACGTGTTCTTCTATTAATTTTTGTAATATTAAGCTGAAAACGGCTGCTCGAGTGTACCGAGAATTGTTTTACTATTTGTGGTAGAACCTCTGACAATTCGTTTAGGGAGAAGAAATGAGTGTTTCAATACAATTCAGTACAAGCTCACAAAGTGAAAACAGTACCAACAGCTGGAAAACAATACCTAACATACAACAATACCTAAATTTACTAAGAATTTATATTAGCTATCTGGTAGTCCTGACTTAAATTTTCCCGGCTCTCGATTACAAGATGTTCTCGAATACAAGATCTGTAAGAAACGTAATCTAAATTCGGAGTTCTATATATGAATGGCTCTATCGCTTGCAAATTCTCCGAATAAGTTACTCATCGTTCCAAAGACTATTTTCTGTACTTTTCTAATACGGTATATGAATATAGTTTCTTATATAATAAGTTATTTTCGTTTTTATGGACCATTAAAACCAGTAAAGTACTTGCTATACTTATGATTTGTCCATATATATTAAATATTAACAAATAATATAATATTCTATTATAAGTGCGAATATAAACTCTCATTTTATAACTTTGGATTGCATATATACAACACCCACAATTACATTTCCTGATCTTTTTATTATTTTTAGGCACACGAAACGTTTATATTCACCGACTGAACAAACGTTGTTTTTTGTTTAGAAGAGATATATCACAATATCACAAGTCACATTGTAACAATATAAAAACACAGGTAAATGCTAAATGGTTATGTTGAATTAATGGACAAATGTAATTTATCAGACTCACCACATGTCACGATGTAAACCACACATACAGTCTCCAAGTGAACTTACCGACCGTGTTACTTGTTAATATGTCTAAAGTAGATACCGTAACTCCTTATCCGTACGAAATCAATAAGTTGCCAAGCCTCTAAAACTTCCTCGACCCACCATTTGTCTTTCTAACGCGATAGTATCGGCAAAGCCAAGGCACGATGGCCAAAAAAAGAATCAGTTGTCTCTTCTTACAGTAAGTTCGAGATTCCACTCTCTGGACGCTTTTAGGTGCGGGTCATTAATTACAATACTTCTTCTACTGTCGAAAGGGTTTTCATCCTCCGGAAAGTTTCTGATGCCACGATAAAAATTTTTAGTCGTTTCTTTTTTTTCCGAAATCCGATGTACCTGAGACTCGTCAAAACATGCCAGTGCTTGTAATAAAAGTATCCCTGTTGAGTTCGTATCGCTTACGGTAACGGTTACTGTTCATTAGTAAAGTTTATGCTATTGTCGAGACTTGATAGCGAGTATAAATCAAGACAAGAAATATGTTTAGGTATCCGTTGACCTGTTGTGACAGATGTGAAATATATTTGAGGTGCAATAGGACAGAATTTATTATATTACAGATCACACAAAATTTTATTGTTTGTGTAATATTCTTTGTCATTCGTCTTTCGATACATATTTGATTGCTTACGAATATAGATTTAGGACAGTATTTGTGTTTAAGCCCGTAATTGATAAATTTATTTAAACAATAATTAACAGTAGCAGCACATGGAAAGTATAAGCTAGACAAATATTAGAAGCTATTTTCAATTAATAAAGATCTAATAGACCAATAAAACAATTATTTATTTATAAATATAAATTTACAAGTGTTAATTTTTATAAGTAAAGTCCATTGTGAGAATACATATATACATGTAATAGATAAATTTATGTACAGACTTTATTTTGAAAATAAGCAGAGATAGAGAATTAACTTCAAGGCATTGACAAATTCAGTACTAAAAGATATTTATCTCGAATATATAAACTCATGCAAATAAAGAGATATTTTTGTTAAAGAAATTTATTATACCGTGCATTCATTTCACCTCGCTACGAAAACTGTACCACATTATATTCGGGTCTAGCTGCCGAATACCGATCAGAATGTAAAGTGCCCCACCACTTTACATTGTCACCGCCCTCATATCGAGACCCTTTTCTAATAAATTATTGCGTGTGCCGTGTTTACGCCAAATCAGAATACGTCTATTATCTGGGTACACTATAAATCTGGATTCAACATTGAATAACACTTATTCTTGTTCATTTCGATCCTAATTGATATTTTAACCCATTCCACAGGATCTTTTATGCTTTTTAGATAGAAAAGACCAAAGAATAACTGCTTCGGGTATACCGTACATTCATTTTACCTCGCTACGAAAACTGTACCACATTATATTCGGGTCTAGCTGCCGAGTACCCATCAGAATGTAAAGTGGAGGGCGCGAGTCATTTGAATCACGACTATAACTGACTACTGATCGTACTAGCTGCAGCCCCACCACTAATTTGACTGTAGGCGACACGAACAACTACTTAATCTGTAATCTGTAATCAGTCGTTGTTTTGATTTAAACTCGCGCCAGAATATATATACGTATGTATTTATATATATATATATATATATCGGTATTCGGTATATATATATATATATATATATATATATATACGGTGTTTGTAGCATTTTAATATGGAAGCACGGTATACTCGTATATGTACACTTGGTCAAAAAATAGTTGTCATAACTATAAAGCGTGTACATTTAGAACGGTCTATACTGTGTTTATATAGCTCCGATAACATATCGTCTTTGTGTTCCCGAATAAAGTATTATTTATCATTATTATTTTCAAATAAATAATTAGAGATTTTATTTGCATTATATCTTATAATTTTCGGATCTAGGTAGAGTTGTTTTTGCGAATATTCAGTCAGTGGCGCGTGGTTTGAAAAAGTGTAAGGTAATTAAATGTGAATAAACACTTACCCCTTTAATCAGCGTTTTCAGCATGCAGACGCACACAGCGGACAAAATCGGTTAAATATGTGGAGCACCACCCATGTTCCAAAGATTTCTTCATATAACCGTGTTCACCGTGAGGAATAAAAGTTCTTGTAGGCACCGAGTAACCATTCGGCATCTAATAATGAAATACTTGCTTAATAAAACAAATCTTTCTTAATACTTAACGGATAGTGATTTATATGTACGTTTTGGTATGACTTGTATCTCTATGTGCAAGTTTGTATACAAAAAAAAAATAAATCCAAACTAGTATTCGATAAGAAAATTAAGATAAATTATGCTATGATAAACTTTTCAAAAAGCCAAGAATTTGCCAATAGATTTGCTGACAAGAAATTCAATTATAATCTTCATACTGATAAAATGAGGTTTTTGAAACATTCATTCGCGCTATTTCAACAAAGAAAGAGAGAAAGAAAAACATTTCGACTTACCCTTCAAAAAAAACTAGGTTTTTAAACACAAATTACAACTACAGCTTATGTGGGAAAAAGAGATTCGATGATAAAATGTATATAATATATACACACACATATATATGACGATAAATTCCATTAACTGCATTAAATAAACTAATAGACGCTATCACAAATAAAACTTTAAGGGAGAAACGAATAAACTAATTGTAGTTCACAAATATCCGCTTGCGCTTCAATCTCAACTACGAAAGTGCACACGCACTCAGAGCTTGGTATTTCACAATTCCTTCGAAAAACATACGCGACAAAAAAAAGGACAAGTAATATGAATATCATACGATACAGTACCGTAACGATGTTTGTTATTGTCTAGGAATTTAACATTTAATCAAAAATATTAGTCGTATTGCAAACCGTACTTTAAGAAGGAATAAATAAAATTATTTTTAAAAACATGTTTAGTGTTTGAAAATACAAAACTCCTGAAAATGATTAATAAATACAAAAACTTTTACGAAGAAAACGCGATGCTTTTTTCGCAGAAAAAAAGAATTTTTAACAGACCTAAAGTAAAATGAACAGCAAAACGATATATACAGAATGGCTATGTGGCTAAGAGTTAATAAAAAATACTTAAATCGAAAAGTAACAATATTACAAACAGATTAAATGAAACATGTAAAAAAGTATATTCTTAATTATCATTTTTATTTGCTATTGTTATTGTATTATACATAGTGGCCAAAAAATGCGGATAAACGCTAGGTAAATCAGCTCTATGACTCATTTTGAGTTAACAATCCCAACAAGAAAAGTACGGTCTTTTATTGGGTCACACGAGGCCATCAAATTTGATACTAGGATTTAATGATTTGATTTTTAAAATTACTTATGGAAAATTATTGCGATGGAATTTGTAAGAGAAATTATGTAAAATTGCATTGTTATAATTAACCCTTAATTATACCCTTTCCATTATCGCTTCTAGGTTCATAATTGAAGGAAGTTAAAGTGTGGTACATAAACGTTGTAAAATTCTAAAGAATAATGAATACTTACCAAGTAAAGGCGTGATTTTTTCCAAAATGCAAATCCGATCCTAGTCCGAGACAAATTTTGGAAGCACCCTCGAGGGATTGGGACCGTTATTACAGTATAGATTCGAGATCTGATCCGATTCGAATTTCTAATTATACAAAAAAAAATTATTAATAGATGAATTTATGTACAGACTTTAATTTGAAAATAAGTAGAGGTAGAGAATAAACTTCAATGTATTGACAAATTCAGTACTAAAAACTATTGATCTCTAACTCATATAAATGAAGAGAAATTTTTGTTAAAGAAATTTGGTATATACTCGTACATAAACACTTGGTCAAAAAATAATTGTCATACCCATAAAGCGTGTACATTTAGAACGGTCTATACTGTGTTTGTATAGCTGTGATAACACACGGTCTTTGTGTGCCTGAATAAAATATTATGAATCATTCTTATTTTTAAATAAAAATTTAGAGATTTTATTTACAATATATCTTATTATTAATAATTTTTAGATCTAGGTATAGTTGTTTTTGCGAACATCAGTCAGTGGCGTGTGGTTTAAAAAAATGTAAGGTGAATAAATGTGAATAAACACTTACCCCTTTAAGCAGCGTTTTCAGCATACAGACGCACACAGTGGACAAAATCGGTTAAATATGTGCAGCATCACCTATGTTCACAAGATTTCTTCCTGTAACCGCGTTCACCGTGTGGAATAAAAGTACTTGTACGCAGCGAGTAACCATTCGGCATCTAAAAATGAAATACTTGCTTAATAAAATAAATCTTTCTTAATACTTAACGGATAATGATTTATATGTATGTTTTTGTAAGGCTTGTATCTCTATGTGTAAGTTTGTATACAAAAAAAAATAAATCCAAACTAGTATTCGATAAGAAAATTAAGATAAATTATGCTATGATAAACTTTTCAAAAAGCCAAGAATTTGCCAATAGATTTGCTGACAAGAAATTAAATTATAATCTTCATCTTGATAAAATGAGGTTTTTAAAACATTCATTCGCGTCATTTCAACAAAGAAATAACATTTCGACTTACCCTTCAAAAAAACTAGGTTTTTAAACACTAATTACAACTACAGTTTATGCGGGAATAAGAGATTCAATGACAAAATATATATAATATAAGATAAACTCCATTAATCGGATGAAATAAACTAATAGACGCTATCACAAATAAAACTTTAACGGAGAAACGAATAAACTAATTGTAGTTCACAAATATCCGCTTGCGCTTGGATCTCAACTACGAAAGTGCACACGCACTCAGAGTTTGGTATTTCACAATTCCTTCGAAAAACATACGAGACAAAAAATCAAAAAAGAAGGACATGTAATATGAATACCATATGAATACCAGTACCTGTTTTATCGCATAACGATCTTTATTTAATTAATTTAATCAAAAATATTAGTCCTATTGCAAACCTTACTTTGAAAAGGAATAAATAAAATTATTTTTAAAAACATATTTAGTGTTTGAAAAGACAAAACTCCTAGAAATGTTTAATAAAAACAAAAACTTTTGCGAACAAAACAAAAAAAAAGGATTTTTAACGGACCTAAACTAAAATGTACCGCAAAACGATATATACAGAATGGCTATGTTGCTTCGAGTTACCAAAAAAAAAACTTAAATCAAAAAGTAACAATATCACAAACAGATTAAATGTGACATTTAAAAAAGTATACTCAGTTTTACATTTTTATTTGCTATTGTTATTGTATTATACATAATGGCCAAAAAAATGCGGATAAACGCTAGGTAGAGCAGCTCTATGACTCATTCTGAGTTGACAATCCCAACAAAAAAAGTACAGCCTTTTATTGGGTCAGAGGAGGCCATCAAATTTGATACTAGGATTTAATGATTTTATTTATAAAATTAATAATGGAAAATCATTGCGGTGGAATTTGTAAGAGAAATTATGTAAAATTACATTGTTGTAACTAACACTTAACTTCATTACCGTTTCTAGCTTCATAATTGAAAGAAGTTGTAGTATGGTACATACGCGTTGTTAAATTCTAAGGAATAATTAATACTATCAAGTAAAGGCAGCGATTTTTTCCAAAAATGAAAATCCGATCTGATCCCAGTCTGAGACAAATTTTGGAAGCCAACTGGAGGGATTAGGACCGTTCTTACAGTATAGATTCGAGATCTGATACGATCCGATATTATAACTAAATGAAAAAACTATATTATTATGCTTTTGTTCGGACTAAGCTTGAGTATGCCTCGCTGGTATGGTATCCGTGCAAACTCTGATAAATATAATCAGAGTTTGTTTCTGAAGAGAATCCAGAAAAGATTTCTAAAGTATTTATCTTACCGACTTGATGGTACGTACCCACTGAGGGGAGTTGATTATGAGTCGTTATTGGCTAGACATTGCTTTCAGTCTCCGTCTTGTCGTAGAGATGCTACCAGTGCGAAATTTCTTGTTAACTTGATTAACATGCATCTGTACTGTCTCAGGTTGATCTATTGGTTTCATCTCATTCCACTCGGTCTTTTGACTCCTTCGCTCTTCCGAGGGCCAAGACTAATGTTCTATTCACATGCCCCGCTTATTCACATGTGCAGGAATGCCAATAGGTTGTTTCCGTATCCCTTTCGTAGTAAATAATATCGGTGGTTGAAGAGTTTGTAGCACAACTTCTGTTTCATCTCAGTTCTTTTTCTTTCTTTTCTACCTACAAATATATACTTAAGTTCTAAGTTTGGGTTGAAGTACAATCAAAACATTTGTGAATGTTTTAATTCGACTTCATATATATTTAGGCACGTTTATTTAATACTTGTACACTGTACCCAATTTTCGATGACTCGGCCACACAATTCGGCCGAAACGGCTGCTATTTCGCGTTCAATGTTATTATTAGCTCTTTATTACATTGTCGACTTTTAGGGCATAGACCAATGACTTGACGTAGCCCCAAAGAAAAAAGTCTAGAGGCGTTAAATCGCACAAAGGTCAAAAAATCGACTGGTCCATTTTTTGAGATAACACGCTCATCAAACTTACTCTTCAATAAATCGATTGTAACGTGTGCTGTGTGGCTTGTGGCACCGTCCTGCTGAAACCACATGTTGTCCCAGTCCATATCTTCCAATTCGGGAAAAAAATATATAATCATGGCGCGATAACGATTACCATTCACAGTAACGTGACGATCATTATCGTCGACGAAAAAATATGGCCCTATGACGCTAAAAAAATGCAAACCGCACCAAACAGTTATTTTTGGTGGATGAAGTGGTGTTTCATGAAGCACATGTGGATTTTCACCCGACCAATAACGCATATTTTGCTTATTGACGAACCCATTGAGCCAAAAATGAGCTTCGTCACTGAAAAGGATTTTGCGATGAAATTGATCATCTTGGCGCATCTTTTCCAGAGCCCAATCGGAGAACGTACGTCGCTTCAAATGGTCCATCGGCTTCAATTCTTGAGTCAGCTTGATCTTGTATGGGTGTAATCGAATACGTTTACGCAAAATTCGCCATAAAGTGGTCTGGGCGATGCCTGACTTTGAGAATGCCGTGGAATTGACTGATTTGGATCATTTGCTACGGACTTTTCAACGGCAGCGATATTTTCGACACTTCGACTAACCCGTTGTCTCGCTGCACGGCAATATCACACAACGAATATGTAGACTCAAATTTTTGCACAAAACTTGTTTTTGCCTATACAAATACTAGGGCGAGGATTACGCAGCTGAAATACTGAGTTAACGCTCATATAAAGTAGCGGTCACCGTTAAATCCGAATTTCAATTTATGTAAATTTTTATAATTTGCAGACGTTGTTCGTTCGTGTAGTTTACCATGATGAAAATGTTAAGTTTACTGAATAAATTGACAGTGACAGTTCGATGATTAGTGAAAAGGTGCGTTCACAAATTGAATTAAAAGTTGTCAAGTCCCTATTGGAAAACCCTTTATAATGTGGTTTTACACTAAAAAAACTTATAACTGTGTAATAGATCTCTAAGTCGCCTTTCTAGATGATTTATAAATATACGTAACAATACTGACGAACAAGCATTCTCCGAGGATTTACGCAAGGCATTGCTAAGCGCCAATATTCCACTATTAAAGTCATAAAACCCGAAATTAAAATTGGATGTTTGAATGCTTTTTTGAACGCTAGTAAATCATATTTAATGCAAGTTGTAGGCAGTTAGAGAAAACCTATTCACAAATTTAAAATTCATAATGGATGCACAACACTTACTTCATCGTAAACTTAATAACTGCTTGAAGCTCTTCATTTTTCTGGAGCAGCATCATTCCTTGTTGGTAGATCTACTATCTGCAACTGAAAATAACGCAGTTTATTAGTGAATCAATGGACAACAGGCAACAGATTGATGCCATCTACACTAATTCTGTGAAAACTTTTGATGCAATTAACGCCTCGCTTTTACTTTCTAAGTTGGCCAGCTTTGGATTGTGTCAAAACATAATTAATATAATAGCTTCTGATTTATACAACAGAAATTTTTGTTTCATAAAATGAGTTCTCCTCAAATGTGTACACTGCGTCTTCTGGCGTTCCACAGGGATCTACTTTGGATCTTTACTATTTAATGTCTTCATAAACGATCTCTTTCAACGCCTGACTTGTAAAGCTTGAGCATACTCCGACGACTTAAAAACTTTCTCTAATATATCCACTATTGGTGACCGCCAGGTTCTGCAACATAATCTTGATATAATCAATGATTGATGTGTGCAGAACGATATAACTGTTAATGTCGATAAGTGTGCTGTGGTTACTTATGCCAAGATTGTTAATCCTATTATTCGACAGCACACTGTTAAAAACATTACCATCTCAAGAAAGTAGGGGATTATGTATCTTGGGGTCATGTTTGACTCCAGATTGGAGTTTAAGGACCACCTCACTGTAGTATGTGCTTCGGCATCTCCAGCTCTGGGTTTCCTAGTGCGTTCCTGTCGGCAGTTCAATAATATTGTTATGCATATGTTATGCATTTGTTCGAAGTTGGAGTATGCCTAGGTGGTCTGGTATCCTCGCTATAATTATCAGCGCTTCCTCCTGGAGATAATCAAGAAAAGATTTTTGAAGTATTTATCCTATCGTCTTAATGGCACATACTCTGCGGGGAGTAGATTATGTGGGCCTAATGGAAAGGCACAACTTCCATTCCTTGTTTTGCAGAAGGGATGTTGTAAATGTCAAGTTCCTTATTAACTTGGTTAATAGTGGTGTGGATGTCACTGTTAGCTCAGGTCTTTTTACTGATACTATTTCATGCCACTAGATCCCGCGACTCGTTTGTAATCCCGAGAGCTAGGTCTAATGTTCTCCTGGCGGCACCGCTAGCTCGTATATGCATGAACGCTAACAGGATGTATTCTGATCCCTTTTTTGATAAATAGTCCCTTGAATCGGGTGTTGATATACTTTGGCTTCTATTTTGTCATTATTTTTTTATTATATCATATTAATTTGGTATGTACTAATTAACTCTTATGTATGTTTTAGTTTGCTTATATACGTAATTCTGTTTTTTTTTTATTTTTTTTGCTTACACTGTACTTACTGTATTAGATTTGTCCTATAAATGGCTTGTTCCGTTGGACAATAAAGAATATTATTATTATTATTAAGCTAAATTCAATTCATATGAAGAAATAACATTAATGTTGTGTGACGCTTCACTTCCATGTGAAAAGCCTTAGTCAATTTATAAGTATTTGATGAACGAATTAATATGTAACATAAAAATTGTTTGTAAAGCATCTTTGCAGGTATAATTGGACGAAGAATAATTTTCAAGTTTACCGTAATCTCTACAACCAGTAATTTACCAGGCGGTGAACACAGCTAAATTCTGCAATCGAGATATTAAAAATTTCATGCTATAAGAGAAGCAAAAAAGTCCTTATATAAAAATGTAATACCTAAATCAGTTGACCTTCATTGCAATAAATTTTGGTGTAGTAATAGCAACAATTTTGAATCAAGAGAAATACTTTTGAATGAATTTGTAAATTCAATAAACAAATGCCACAGGATTGTCAACTATTAGAGGTGCCTTTAAGAAGCGAAACTCAGTATTAGAGAAAAATCGAGGATTTGAAGTTCTTTCGAAAGTTACTAATATTTTAAATGAGGGATTTGTAGATTTTATGTGGATATAAAACGATTTTTCCGAAGTAGGACCACTCTAGATAATAGGCGACATTCATTTAACATAGGAAATTTAGAAAAGCATCAAATTGTCAATTTGTTTTAACAATAATTGTGTGAGGATAGTTTGAAAAGTAGTGAGAATGACACATAGATGGTGCTCTAATTGGTAAAACAAAAACACTGTAATTTAGGTTGCCTATTTATATGTTTACATTCCGATATTTAGATAAATCAGTTGATTAGTTTATTTTTGACAGCTGATTGAAAAAGAAGCAACACGTCGTTTTGTTAAAATGGAAAAACCAGAGTATCGTGCGATGATTAAATACTTCGTAATTAAGGGTATGAAAGCTACCGAAATAAAAGATGAGCTACGGGAAACATTAGGTGAATCTGCTCCATCATCCGCCACAATAAGTCGATGGGTAAATGAATTTGAACGTGGTAGAACAAGCTGTGTTGATGAAGCGCGTTCTGGAGCTCCCAAAATCGTGACTTCTAAGGAAATTATTATAAAAATCCATAATATTATTACGCAAGATCGACGACTCAAAGTGAGAGAGATAGCAGACATTGTAAACATTTCAACAGAACGCGTACACCACATTTTAACGAAAGAGTTAGGCCTTTCCTAGCTATCGGCAAGATGGGTGTCGCGATTGCTTACGACTGATCAAAAGTTCGCTCGTTTACGCATTTCCAATGAGTGTTTGGACCTTCATAAGCGGAATCCGGTTGATTTTTGTAGCGATTTGTTACTTGCGATGAAACTTGGATACACTACAGTACATCCGAAACTATACAACAGTCGAAACAATGGTTAGAACGTGGTTCTGCACCTCCAAAGAAAGCGAAAATCACTTTATCGGCAAACAAGGTGATGTCATCAATTTTTTTGGATTCAAAGGGCATTTTGCTCATTGATTACCTTCAGAAAGGTGCCACAATTAACGAACAATATTATGCAGAACTTCTATAAAAATTAAATGTTGAGATTCTTGCTAAACGGCCAGGAGTGGCAAAGTAAAAAATTCTGTTTCACCAAGACAACGCTCCCACGCATACCAGCACAGCTGCGATGTCCAAAATCCAGGAGTTGCATTTCCAATTAGTACCACATGAGCTTTATTTGCCAGATCTAGCCCTTTCCGACTTCCACCTTTTTGCAAAATTGAAAACGGCACTAGGTGGAAAGAAATTTTCGTCTAACGACAAGCTTATCATCAGTATTTTGCAAGCCTTCCGGAATCGCATTTTAGAGATGGCATAAGGGCATTGGAGCACCGTTGGAATAAATGTATTGCTCTTTTAGGAGAATATATTGAAAAATAAAAATTATTTTGTATTTAAAAAATTCGTTTTTCTTTTCCATTCTCACTACTTGTCAAACTACCTCGTAATAGTTGTACATCGATATGATTTTAATTAATAATTAATGAATTACTCATTATATTAAGACATTTTTTTAAAGTAGTATGTTATAATGTCCTAAAATATTTAAGCTTTAGAAACATTGTTAATAATAATATACAAATATTATGTAATATAACTGATCTAAAATGAAGACCAAAGTTTTATTCTCAAAGAATAGGATTTGTTTTTGTAGTATGTAATGTTGCATACTGATGCACCCACAATATTTATATGATACAGCTCATTTTTAGTGCTGTCGTTGAGTCGCGTTTTTGTGGCCGATCATTTGATTCTTGGACAAGGAAACGATTCCGAAGCATTTTCAGTTTACATCTTCCACTTTATTATTTGTTGTAGAAGTTACCGGATATAGCGTGCCATTTGGATTATTAGAATTAAGTATTTTATTTAAGTAAAGGTTCGTTTAGTACTTTCTACCCGACCTCTGCGTACACCTTTCCATATATATGTATATACTTTTTCAATACATAATATTTATTTTTTTATTTATGAATATAGCAGTTATGTTATAATTTAATAAGTTTTCTTAAAGTTGGTTTGTTAATTCACTTGTAGATACATATACTGTGCTGGTATAAACTAAATTAAATTTATGAGCATGTGTAATTAAGCATCGTTAAACATAAACAACTTCGCTAAATTATATGCCTCCTATTTAGTAATTACCATGGGGAATCAAGTTAGCATGGGAGTAAACAACAAACAAAATTATCACGTTATAAGACATTAAACTTCAAAA
>JAVIWB010003295.1:0-44636 GCA_031893035.1 Dermolepida albohirtum
CCGTTATATACGTCTTGCATTGTTCAAAACAATGCTGTAGCCTACCAATTATCAGCCTCTTCAGCAACTCTGCCGTTTTTGCTTTTACGTGTTCAACAGACTGAAAAAATGTGTTCCCTTTAACTGACTTTTCACTTTTGGGAAGAGGTAGAAGTCACATGTCGCGAGATCTGACGAATACGGAAGATGGTCAAGCACGGCAATGCGCTTCTCCGCTAAAAACTGCTTGACGGATAGGACAATGGGAGCTGGTGCGTTGCTCTGGTGCAGAATCCACGAGTCGTTCTTTCACAAATCCGGTATTTTCTTCTTTACTTTTTTTCTCAGCTTGATTAGTACTTCTTTGTTGTATTTCTGATTGACGATTTGACTCTCAGGCACCCAGTCAGTCATGATAACACCCTTGATATCGAGAAAAACGATCAGTATTGCCTTCAATTTCGACTTGCGCATTTGTGTTGTTTTCTGTCTTGGCGATCCGGCGCGCTCCAATGCATCGATTGACGCTTTGTTTCTGGGTCATACTGGAAAATTCAAGTTTTATAACATGTTATGGTTTTTGTGAGCAAATCTTGTTCTTCTGTGAGTCGTTCCATGATGTCAGAACAAATGTTCATCTGATTGTCTTTTTGTTCCTGAGTGAGGCTTTTCGGAACCATTTTTGCACAAACTTTTGTCATATTTAATTCATCATGTAAACGGTGTCTTACTCTTTCTTCGTTAATGTTTACCATATCGACATTCATTTGAATGCTCAGACGTCGGCGTTTCCGCACAATTTCATTAATTTTCTGAGCGTTTCCTTCAGTTCTTGCAGTCACAGATCGACTAGGAGTTCATCATCTTCGACCTCTTCCCGACCTTCAGAGAACCGTTTGTGCCATTCAAAAATTCAAAAATTCGGGCTCGCTATAAAACATAAACAGTCTGCTTGTAATTTTTTAAATTTGACAAGGAATTTCAGATTGATTCTCTGATCGACTTTTATGTCAACCATTATCACGGCACTAGTAAGTAACAGTGTCCTCTACAACTAAAGCTCGAAAGTAAACAAAAGCAGACAGAGAGACGAAACTACGGGTTGTTGCTTGGGAAGTATCAAGGTCAATGATATTTCATTACAGCCTTGCCCGATGCGATGGAAGGAGCGCAGTCTCATTATTTAATTGCCATACCTGGTATGTTCTTGCGCATCTTTTAATCCAACTTTCCAGTTTGTTCATACCAGGAACTAGTACATAAAACGCTATGATGTTTTAGTCTAACCAAGTCAGTTAAGTTACGTGTCTTATATTTTATATAGATCTTAATAATTGGTTTTAAAAATTAATGTAATTAAAAAATTAGACGTATTTCTATGCTATATTTGCGTTTCTATAAGTAGGCGCTTATTTCCTAACGTATCTCGCGGTAATTATTAAGACTATAATTCGTCACCCTTTTATTCAACAACGGAGATGTTTATTAAATCTAATAAAGCAAATTTTATTGAAAACAACAAAAATACAGAAAAAACAAAATCTGTTGGGTTTCGAAAATGATTATTTTCATTTCCCGACAGTGTGCAATGCTTACTCACCAATTAATTGCACTTCCTCAATTATTCTCTGCCGTAACTCGTCTAGATTAAGCTGTCGTCTAAACTCCAGATTTTAAATAATCCCAAATAAAAAAATCCTGGGTATTTAAATATGCAGGCCGTGCAGACCATTTACTGAAACGTCTACGCCCATTCCACCAATTTGGAAATGTTTCATTCAAAAAAGCTTCTAACTTTATGCGCATAGAGAGGGGGTACTCTGTCTTGTTCCTTAGCGTACCATGAATGAAAAATGGACCAACAATATGGTTCCAAAAGTACCAGTTCAAACATTTAACTATGGATGTTGTGTATGCGCTTTTTGCAGCCAATGAGGGTTACTTACTGATTAATATTAACACGATTATGGTGATTAAGAGCACCTTTCTAATAAAACGCAGCTTCATCGGAAAACAGTAGATTGTATGTAAAATATTGGTCACTGTCGCAAATCTCCAAGGTCAAAATTTAATACTACAATTATAATCCGTCTAATAATTCTTGCAGTAAATGTATGATAGGGATATTTTCATACTTTAATATACTAATCGGAACTTATATTATAGTTTAGTATAAGGGATGTACTAGAAGTTTGTGGTAATTCTTCTAATGCTATAACAATATCTAGAGCAATAACTGCATTAGTTGCTAGTTTTGGTGGTCCGCTTTTGTGTAATTTATAATATTTTCTCTTAAATTATACCTCGTCAAAATTTTACCAACGATAGTTCATCATAACGGATGGTGATCTTAATACAACTTTTAAGATAAATTGTTACTTTTTCATGAGTTTTGATGCAGCCAACAAAGCTAATCATAAAAATTTCATTATGTTCCTTTCAGTTAATTGAACTAATTAATAACGTCTTAATATTTGGACGATTGCAAAGTCAATTCTGATAGATTAAGTGAAGTATTACATTTTAATTCCATTGCTTACTAAACAGAAGCATGATGTTAAAATATCAATATCAAGAATATATAAAGAAATAATGTTGCCGCTATTAAACAAGAGGAAGCTAAACTTTATTATTACTGAACTTCCAAAGCAAAACAAAAACGTACGGAGTGTTTTATTTAAAAGAAAAAGTTAACATCATTTCCGAATAAAGCAGAGGCCTGAATCAAATATACAGTCATAAGTAAGAAAATAGCAGTCCTAAATTAATACTTATAAATAACATTTACAACGGACAATTCTGATGTAGCTATTTTCAAATTATTTAAAATCCCTGAATATATATGGTTTCCAGTAAAATACCGAATATGGGGGAGAATTACTGAGTCTTCTAGTTATGTGCTGTTATTTGCTTGTGTATTAAAATATCAGTACCATAGTTTGCAGCAGTAAACGTAGATGTATAAAGTTCTGTCTGTTGCAGAATAATTCAACAATTTTTTAATCATCCATTTCTGTTGCAATATGGGCCGTACGATACATTGTTAGTCGGAAAAAAGAACAATTGTACTCGATCTACTTAATAGAAGTAAAATCTACAAGTTTATACAAAATACGCTCTCATGTTCTGCGAAAATGATTGCAAACGTTAAGAACTCTCCAGTTCTTAAAAAAAAGTGAAGGAAAATCGTGGTGGAAAAAGGAAAAGTAGCTCAAGAGAAGACAGAAACATTATAACTTGTGCAAAGAAGACAGCGTTCATAAGTTCAGCTGTAATTAAAAATGAGTTATACCTTTGTATAAGCACCTTTACTGTTAGACGAACATGGATTCAAGGAGAGTTGCATGCAAGAAGGCCTAGGAAGGTACTATTATAAAATAAAAGGCAAATGCAAAGTATATTGTGGTTTGTTCATAAACACGTACAATGGGGCGAAAAAAGTGTCGTAATGTACTGTAGTTCAATGAATCGAAAGTAGTTTTAATTCCGCTGCATATCAACAACACGTACGAAGACCACTATTGATAGCAAAAAGTACAATAAAAAGACGGTGAAATTCGGAGGCTCAAACATCATATTGTGGGGATATTTTTCATGGTATGGTGTAGGCTCATTACTCAAAATAGAAGGCATGATGAATGCTGATATCTACATATGTGAACATATTACAAACTATGTTTCTACCACATGCAGAGGAAGAAATGCCACTACGATGGTTGTATATGCAGGATAATGGTCTGAAGTGTGTTTCTCGTAAAGCGAAAACATGATTTCGACATAACGTTTGCGTTTTGGGTATCGCCGGCCTTAAATCCCATTGAAAATTCATAGGTGGAGTTGAAAAAGACCGTATCTGCTGCTAAGCCGTAAAATATTGACGACCTGTGGAGAATATGCCAAGCCGAATGACAATCAATTTTAGCAGAGACATGTAGGTAACTGGTGACTTCGTTGCTCCACACACGTGTCAAGAGCTGATATGCAATAAAGGTCAAGCAACAAAATATTAAGTGTTTCAATCCAATTAACTAAGTAAAAATAACATTTGGTTTGTATTTTGGTATGAACTGCTATTTTAATGCACACTTATTTTCTTTGTCCTAGAATATAAATAGTTTTTTTTTTCTTTAGTATTAAGAAACCTATTTATTTATTGTTATGAGTATGCAACATATTGGAATAAAAAATTCAATAAACTTGAATTTCTTTTATTTAACGAATAAATTGATATTTCAGCAAATTTAAGACTATAACTATTTTCATGCACATGACTGTACATACACTCATCAAATTCCTGTTTACATTTACCTAATGTGGAAAATATTGTCAAAATCTAAGTAACCGTATTAAAGATATTCGAACGGATCCATACATTTGTCTGACCCGGTATTTAAAAGAATGCTAATTCGCAATAGATAAATCTTAAGTATTAAAATTTAGGCAAATACTTTATTCTAAATTGTATTACCCTACATTCAATTTTTATCTGACCCTGAAGCTTCCATAACATTTATTTCCTGTATCTCCACAAATGTGGATATATATATATAAATCACCTTTTCTGCTAATTACATTGTATTAATTAATTTCTGGGACGTAAGATATTAGCTTGCAAAACGAAAGGTCATAGGTTCGATTCCTACTTAGGGCAGAAAGTTTAGAAAAATTCTGCGTTTCTTGTAATTATTATTCATACATCTCTTAATCATATTTATATAGTTTTATAATGTACTATTTTATAATACTCACTCAAATAATGTTTTCAGGAAAAAAGGACTTCGTGTCTGCTAGGACTGTTTTATGGTATGTTGTTTTTACTGGTTTTGCTGTAAATTACATGGTTCGAATCAATTTAAACATTGCCATAGTATCAATGATTAAACAGAAGCCTAGTGAGGGGCCCGTGGTAATAAGTAAAGAGTGTTCTGGAAATGATTCTACAACACTTACAGTTGACAGTATTAATTTAAACCAAAATAAGTCATTTGTATTAGCACATATTTCCGCAGAAAAATTGAATAATATTACTACAGATACTAAGGTAATTTCTTAAAGATCAAAATAGATGTAGTAACTTACAATATTTTAATAAATGAACTTTAGTTGAATTTATACGAAAATGTGTCAAAAGACGAAGAAAATTCTGAAGGATTTGATTGGAACGAATTTCATATAGGACTAATTTTGGGTGCTTATTTTTGGTTACATTGGTTGACGCAAATTCCGGGTGGTATATTAGCACAGAAGTATGGTACTAAGCTCGTTTTCGGCTTATCAAATTACTCGGGAGTAGTAGTTTGCTTTTTTATACCAGCTGCGGCATATCTTGGTTACGAATATCTGTCTATCTTACGAGGATTACAAGGGTTACTAACTGTAAGTTTTTTACTAATTACTACAGTATAATAATTAAGTTGCTATAGGGACTTTCTTGGCCATCAATGCACCATATGGCTGCAAAATGGATACCTCCCAATGAAAGAAGCAATTTTGTTACGGCTTATCTAGGTAAGTAGATTTGTTTTAAATTATTTAAATCCAATTTAAATTTTTAAAATGGTGCTTTCTGAATGGTTTTATATCTTTCTTAAATTATGGAATGTTTTGGTAGTTCAAGAGATAGATATTCCAAAAAAATCTATCGAATAATGACAAAAATGAACACAGAAGAGTTATCTTCAAACTTCATATTATTATTTATTCTATTTACAACTAATCTATAACTAAAGTTGTTATACTGAAAATATGGGGAAACTTTAGTAATAAATATGAATAAGTCCTGTATCATCGCTGTTCTTTACAATTTCACTTTCCCAGCCTATTGCATGAAACTTCGCCGTGCGTCCTTAATGTTTCTAAATGATTGTTTAAATGCTCATTAGGAATTGAATAATATCTTAATGATTATTATGTAATTGCTAGAAACGATTTGAGTAAAAAATGCAGTCCTTGTGCCACAAGCAAAATTCCATTTGCATACAGAATCTTGATGTAATTATGAAACATAATACTAAAACCTAATACTATGATGGTGGTCTCAGAAGTATCTGACCCAACAAAGAAAACACAAAACTTTGGAAAGAAATATATTTATTTTTCAACATAATCTCCTTTCAGCTCTATACACTTTTCCCAGCGATGTTAAATAAGTTCGATACACTTTTTATAATAAGAAGGGTCTTGCTCCACAAAATAGCCATTAACTGCAGCTATCACTTTTTCGTTGTTGGAAAATCTTTGACCGCTGAGTCATTTCTTCAAGTTTGGGAATAGAAAATAATCCGAGAGGAATAAATCTGGCGAATAGGGTGCATGAGGTAGCAATTCTAACTTTAATTTATTAATTTTGGCAATCCCAATAACGGATTTGTGAGCTGGTGCATTGTCTTGATGAAACGACACTTTCTTCTTAGCCAAATGCGGCTATTTTTTCTTGATTTCTTCACTCAGACATTGCAGTAAGTTCGCATAATACTCGCCGTTGATAGTTTTTCCTTTAATTGAAACATCTTCACGAAACTGTTTTTGCTCGAATGTGAGCAAACGCGGCACCCATCTTGCACACAGCTTTCTCATATCCAAATATTCAAATAATATGCGATGTACCTCACCTTTTGAAAAGCCTACTATGTCTGCTAGCTCGCACACTTTCAGTCGCACTATTTCTTCACCATTTCTGGAGTCGTCACCTTATTTGGTCGACCACTGTGATGCTCGTCTAGGTAGCTCGTACGGCCTCGTCTAAGCCCTGCTATCCAATATTTCACTGTTGTAAAAGAAGGAAAAGACTCACCCGGAGTAGAATCCAGTTCAGCTTTTATATCGGTTGGGCTGAGACCTTTCAAATAAAAGTATTGTATCATGTAACGATGACCAATTTTCTCCGTTTTTTACAAATTAACTGAAAATGTTCACTATTGATGGCTGCCGTCTTCAAACTTGAAACATATGCTTTATAGATTGTGTACTTTCTAATACAGTGATATTTTTCAAACAACTACCGCAATCTCTAGGTCAGGCTGGGTACTTATGGGACCGCCCTCGTATGTAATGAAATTAACAAGTTATGAAAATTTATAAAACAATTGTCAGCTATTAGAAATATATACAAGAACGAGACAAACCCAGCTTCAAGAAAATCGAAGTAATAATTATGACAAGAAAGTATAATTGATAGACGACTATTTGAGACTGACAGGCACCAAAAATAAGAATTTTTGTTCTTAGCAGGAAAGGTGAAAGGAAAAGTTTTATCCCATCTTCCACATCGTTGTCTCAATTTTATTTTCAAATATTTGAATTCGTGTAGAGATGTTGCAACGTTTATGTGGAACAGTCATCTTTTTCGTTTTAAAACGATTTTAAATTTTTGAGAACAAGTAACTCTGCCAGGCATAAACTGACGAATACTGAGTAATAAGTGAAGAATGTGTTTGTTCTTTGTTGTGAAGAAGAAACTAGTCACCAGAATTATGGACATCATTGTCCTATTCGTTTCAAATAGAATCTCGGTATACAAAACTGTATTTACTACCGAATTTAACGCTCTTCCAAAATGAATGTATGCATAATTTTCTTTCGTTATCCACTCCCATCTTGAACACGTTTAATAAATTTTCTAATTTCGTTTCTTATTGTAAAATAACAATATTGTAGTACTACTTTTGGTACTGCTACTTAAACATTTATTAATACCGTTGTTAGCTAATATATCCGCCTGTCTAACTGTGTGTATTAACGTCTCCGTTTGTACCACTGTACAACTTAAGTGTTATTTATAAGTCCTACTTCTACTTAATCACTTATGGTTGATATATAACCCATTTTCACATTAATTATCGTCATTATTTCTGTGTACGTATTTGGACAACTAATTTGTTATCATCAGCAGATAATTAAACAGTGTCGTACCAGGCAACTACAGCAAAAACCTGCACGAAACAAATTCCTTTCACGATCTGCACTGTCGAAAGCCAAAACCCACACTGTGTGCGTTTTGGTTCTTTTAAGTTCTGAAACAGATGAGAATCACTGGGTGCAAGGTCTGGACTGTAAGATATCATCCAAAAGACTTGATTAGAGCTTGTGTTTGTACAGAAACATGCGGCCTTGCACTGTCATGCAGCAACATTAGTAGAAAGATAGTAGGCTAGGGTGCTTGTTTTTGTATGACATGTGGGAATTTTCTCAAGGTCACATAATACGCATCGGAATTGGTAATTGTGGCACTCGCCATAAAGTACACTAACAAAATCTTTTTCCTGTCCCAAAAGACAGTTGCCATAATCCTTCGTACTGAAGTTGTCTGCTGTCACACTGGTTGGTGACGATATGTGGCGTTAGTCGCTTCAAATCAGGAGTCATTTAGGGCGCACAAGTGTCGTCTCCTTTAAAACTGTGGTTCTGAAAATTCATCACTTTGTTGATTATATCGAGTCAAAAACGATAAAGCATAGCCCAATCTTTTTGTTTTGTGATCGCTAGAAAACAGAACCTACCGACAACACAATTTTCGATACTCACTTTCTCCAAAACGATGGTGTACAAAAATGACCTTAAAATCTGTGACAAATCAATTGATAACTTTGAAATCGTGAATCGTCAGAAAAGTATGCTGGGAGCAGACGCGTGTACACTCTGCGGCGATCGCCCATCTTTCTCACTCTCATTCGCAAACCAACCTTATTTAAAAAATAACCCTCGTACATATCAATTGACAAATCGCTATGTAGTGTCATATTTAATCTAATAAAGAATGGTTCAACAGAATGGCAAGGAAGATTCAGTCGAATTCACACCATCTCTGCGTTAGGCTACATAGTTATCGAATCAATCGAATCATTGTCGTATGACTGACAGTCTACAATAAGTCATCGTATTGCTCCTGACCATAGCAACACATAAATAAAACTGGCAGACCTAGCAATCTTGTTTCCGCACTTGCGCAATTTTTAAAACTTGAACTAAAACTGAATGAATACAAAATTGGATTAAGCAAAAATCGGCCAGAGCTATCAAAATAATACCGGTTTTTATCAAAATTATATTCCATGAACTTTTAATGTTAGGATTAAAATAAAGTATCAATATATTGTACCGTTTTTATTTAACGCATATATAGAGATATGTGATAATATTATTATATTACTGTTTGAAATGTCTTTTATAGTTAGAAATTGATTTAGACGTTCAGATGGCATATTTTTTTATGTATTTCATTACATACTTAGACATTGATTCAATTTTTTGACGAATAAAATTTTTTTCTAATAGCTACATACTTATCGATTTGTAAACTATCAAATACGTATCCATTTCAAATGTATTACGTATTTGAATATTTACATTTAGAATTTTTAAGTTTTTGTTTTTATTATTTCTTCAAATACAAAATAAAAATGAAGTGATGAGATTATCTTCGGGAATTTTAGAAATTTACTATCTTAATGGAAATTTTTAAGACTTCCTTATTTTTCCACGTTGCTCACAAGAAACGAGGAAACGAATGAGGTAGTGTATTTGGAGATGTGTTAGATGTTAGTCCTACTTAAATAGAAATAAATGAGCAAACGGTCGAAATATGTTCATACTCTGAGTAATGAAAACAATATTTCTAGAGGGAATAAAACCTCAGTTCGTTACGTTTGTGAAAATCTAATTTAAATATCAAAGCAAGCCAGCCATTTAGTGAATTTTATAATTGTATGTTAATGCTCAAAAGTCTTAATCCTTGAGTGTATTTGAATAAAAACTTTATATTAATAAAAAGAAAAAAATTAATTATTAATTATATTAAATGCTAAATAGGCAAAACAAAATATTTTCGTCTTTAATAAAATAACATTCAACTGTAAACAAGGCGTATTTTTTCGATACAATTATAAAAAATTAAACTAAGCTAAAATTAAATTATTCATATTTAAGAAAATCTAACAATGGTATCTTAGAGTATCCATTGTAAATGAAAAAAAATTAGAGTAGGCGTTAAAAACGTCCGACAAACACGATAGAAAAGATGTTAGAAATTTTAATAAAATAATCTTATTAAACAATTTCTACGAATTTAAAAAAATTACTAATTTTTCATTCATGATCATGAGAAATTCTAAAAAGAAACATTAGTTCATAAACATGCATAAACAATAATGTATAAAAATATACAATGATAGCTAGTATACACGAAAACATACCCTTTTAAGAATTTTAATGGACAGCTTAATAATATCTGTCATTTATTTAAAAAATGCTGTTTTTTTTTTTTAATAAGTAGTAGAAAGCGGACTACTAGAACATTGAGTTAAACATAAAGCAAGGAAAAATAGATTTTTAAAGTGGCTTAATAGTAATAATTATAGTAAGTAACAATTTTTTGCATATGATAATATAAACGTCGTAAAAAACAGTTTTTATTATTTTTCAATCAAATAATAAAATGGAATCTATAGATCGAAACAAGTAGAAAAAACATCATATACAGTCTGTATAATAAGAAAAGCAGGCCAGTATCCCATGAAGGGAAACTTAATGGGAGGGTCATACTGAGAGAGTAGCTATCTTCCCTCTAATACGTCTAGTTCATTGCAGTTCAGTTATCCGCTGTATGTGACCCAGGTAACAGTTTTTGTTAAAGTGTTTGCAAAGCTTGAAGTAGTATTTTTGTATGAGCAGTCCTAAAATGACAATTACAGTAGCAGATAAGTATTTACATAAGTCGGAAGATTTCGCCAGACGATGAGCGAAGCGTATTAAATAAAATCCAAAGTACAGATGACCTTCTAGGACGCGGAAAAAGCCGCACTTCAAAAACACGGTAAGATAAGGCTATTGCTAGTTTAATTAAGAAAGAAACGCAATTAATATTTTGTTAAAAGCAATCCAGCCTAGTAAAGAAGAACATAAATATTACTTTAACGACAATTAGAAGTAGATTACATGAACACGATTCGCTTATCGAAGCAATTATTAAATTTATTAAATCTCTACAGGCACGCGTGATCTGGGAAATTCTAGCAGAATTAATCCGATGTTGTTTACAAATCTTTTTGGGATTGGCCATGTGGAAAGAAGGCATAGTCAACAGATAAATAACGTACTGTAAAACATCCTGAGATGAGTGTTTACAGATGGATCACTCGGTTCTTAGTTCACTGTTGAAGTATGTACTAAAAGTTGGAGGCCTAAAAGTATAAACAAAAGTATTATTCAAAAAATATTTATCTCAAAATAATAACAATTATAAATAAAAGCAAATGTTCTGAAAATAATGTTAAAAAGCATTAAATGCGTTAATACAAAAGGTAGTAGGAAAGTATTGCAATACAGCTTCGTTTATTTAATTTTTTCAAAGTAATTTCCTCTACACTAAATACACCTCTCCATCCTCCGAAATTAATCTTTAAACCAGTTCTGCCACGTTTCACTAGGGAATAAAGCACGTTAGCTGTCCCAAGCCCGCAGAAGGACTGGAAAACCGCCTCCCTTTTAGCTTCATTTTCACATGCGGGAACAGTGCAAAGTCGCAGGGTGCAAGATCTGGACTGTAGGGAGGGTGCTCCGGAAGTTTCAATCCTATCGTGGTTAAATATTCGGTGTAGGCTTTCGCACAGTGAGCTGGTGCATTATCGTGGTGGAGGAACCAGGTGTCCATTCTTAACCTTGACCTTAGCCGCAGGTTCTTCATGGATCCAATGACTTTAGGCAAGCATTGTTCAGTACACCACTTAGCTGTAACTGTCTTCTATGTGTCCAAAACGACGGGTTCCACAATTCTACTCGATTTGAAAAATACAGCTATCATTTTCTTCTTCACAGATCGGGATTTTCTGATAACTACGGGTGTGTCCTTATCATCAAAGACCCAAACTTTGTTTTGAGTTTTGGTCGGCACATCGTAATAGTACAGCCAAGTCTCGTCACTTGTCACGATGTTGTCCGAGACTGTCCCTTATTAAACTTTTTAGCATTTCCCGGTACAAAGTCACACGTCGTGTCATCTGCTCTTCAGGCCGTCGATGCGGTACCCAGAGAGAACAAAGTTTCTTCACGTGCAAATGATTATGCAGAATCGAACGAATTGCTGGTGCATTTAGGCCTGAGTACCCTCTATCTGTTGGTAGGTCACTCGTCTGTCCTCGTCAAGCATTTTCCTCACAGTAGTAACGTTTTCCTCCGTAACTGACGTTCGTGGCCTTCCCGACCCCTCAGCATTCTCCACAGTTAAATTTCCCCTTCGGAATTCTCTATACTACCTGAATATTGTTGTGCGATGTGGACAAGCATTACCTAGTGCAAGAATAATTTCTTCGAAGCACTGGTCTATGTTTAAACCACGCACGAAATTATAACGTAAAACTGCCCTTATCTCATTTCGTAATCGCGATGCCATTGCAAGCACTTTACACTCTCACTGCTGATGAATAACTGAGCCCATCGACATGGCGCGACGGCGGCTATGCACGTACGAACATGTATTAACATGCAGCAACAAGCAGCTTCCTTCATTGTTGCATCATATTGTAAAACTTTCCTAGTACCCTTTGTACTTATTTATTTAGATTGTGGGCCTATGTAATTTAACAGATTATGCTTGTCTAGTTTTTGTGTAGTCGTATATATCATTCGTAGCGCTTTTTGGTGTTATTGTTTTCTTAGCAAGCTGTCAATTAAATCCCTCTTATAACCTTTGTTAAGCGTAATTTGTTTTATGATATTAATTCTAAGGGAAATGGTGTATCATACTATTACAGACTGCTAATTTTTGATTAAACACTAGACAGGAAGAATTATGTGTGGATAGGTTTGTGATAAATTGCATATTCTAAACGATTATTATTTTTAGATATTGATAAATCTAGAAAGTTTAAAGTTTCAACTTCTATTTCACTTGTAAATTTTATATTCGGGTACAAACCGTTAATAAATGTGAGAAAACTATTTAGCTATCTTTTAATGCCTATGAAACAGGCGAATATATCGTCTATATGTCTGTACCAACATTGGAAATTCCTAATCAATGGGTAATTTTGGATTTTAGTTTCCAAATAATGCATAAAATTCTCTGGTAAAAGTGGGCTAATAGGGTTACTTATAATTAGACCTTTGTTGGAAGAATAAATATTATTACTGAGTTGTGTATTTTAGAATTTTACATTTAGACACTTTCTGGACACTGCTGTAACTATCGAACCAAATGTCAGAAATTAATCAAATTTTACCTGTTACTGTACAAAGATGTCAAAATTAGACTATAATGATATTTTTGTGATAGGTGTTAGTAGTCGAGACTTAATTCCCGTCAAAACATTCTCGGATATGTTCCTAATTTTTGAATTTTTACTAATTTTGGTAGCAAAAATCACAAATCCATGAGTTAGGTGTTGCGCTTTCTTTATAATTGATTGAATATACAATATGTATATCTGAAGATTAATGTATATACTTATTTAATAAACGTTAAATATTTTTGTTTACATGGATAGTACATAGAAAAGAACTTTCTAAAATAAGCGCAATAGATATGTAATCACTTTCCGAACTTTGAGAAATTTAGGTTAAGAGGACGTAAACAGAGATCAAACTATATTTGCTAAAGAATGCTTTTATGATTACCGACAATGCTAAAAGTAGATGATGAACTCGAACAAACAAATTGAGATAAGGGAAATTATTTGTTGGGAGTTCAGAGGTAATTGAAAGTTGTTTTAATTATCGACATATTATTCATTTTATTTCATTATTATATATTTAAATAATGTTCTAGAGACTGTTTGCTTTATAATTATTTGCGTCAGAAAAAACATTGTATTTATGCGCGTTTAATTAATTGTTATCATGAATCTACATGTACATATAGTGATCCTTGTTTACATTTGTGCTTTACTTCTTTGTACATATTTAAAATATTTGTATTCTGATCTTGCAAAGTATTTAATTTTTTTACAAATTGCAAAATATTTAAAAAAAATTAACTTTTATGTTCTTTGAAACTCTAATTATCTGATCAAATATACAGTATAATCATTCTATTTATACATTTAAATAATCTGTAATATAGTAATAGACGCTATTTGCAATTTAATTTAGAGGGACATTATTTTTTTTTGAAAAAAAAACATCTAATTATTAATATTCGCAACTTCCATAAAATAACAAAATGAAAGGATAGATACGTATGTATATAAGTACGTAAATGTGCGAGTATGTACGAGAGTGGTCTGAAAAGTTCCCGACCTAACAAAAATACAAGATATTTTTTCTTAAAATTTATATTTATTTTTATACAAACTTTTCCCAGCGATGCTCCCATCTCCCTAACCCGTTCAAATAGTATTCGGCATTTTTCACTGCAAAATAATTGCTTACGAAGGCGATTGTCTACTTATTTGACGAAAATCTCTGTCCTCCGAGAGCAGTTTTTAGATGAGGGAACAAAAGGAAGTCGCTTGGGGCTAGATTTGGTGAGTAACGTGGATAGTCAAGCAGTTCAAACCGTAATTCGTGGATTTTCGCCATGGCGTAACACGTTGTCTTGGTAAAACAGGATTTTCTTTTTCTGAAAACGTGGCCGCTTTTACATAATTTCTGCCTTCAGCTTGTCAAGTATTGATACGTAGTATGCTTCTGTAATAGTTTTTCCTTTTTGAAGACAATCCATTAAGATAATTCCATGACTATCCCAAAAAAACAGTCGCCATTACTTTCTCAGCCGAAAGAACAATTTTTGCTTTTTTGGAGCCTGTTCACTATTTGCAGTCCACTGTTCTGACTGTATTTTTTTGTTTCGGGAGTATAATGGTGTATCCAAGTTTTATCTACAGTAATTAATCGGCGCCAAAACTGCGCCAACAGAGCGTTGGAAGTGTTCTTTCGAACACGTTTTTCGTCTAACGTTGGCAAACGCGGTACCCAACGCGCGGACAGCTTTCTCATGCCTAATTCTTGACTTAACATGTGACAAATACGTTCTTTGGACATATTTATAGCCTTTGCTATCCCTCTCACTTTAATTCGACGGTCGTTTAGCACCAATTGGTGAACTTTAGCGATGTTATCGTCAGTAGCTGCAGTTTTTAGAACGTCCTGAACGTTCATCGCCTCCCAAGCTCTTACGGCTACGTTTAAATTCAGCTGACCAAAATTTCACTATGGTAAATGATGGTGGAGCGTCCCCGTACAAAGAGTCTAACTCATTTTTGACCTGCATAGGTGAATTACCTTTCAAACACAAGTATTTAATGCCAGCTCGATACTCGATACTCACACCGACTCACTCAAACGACTGTCAAATAACAACTGCCCATCTAAAGTGGCTGAAACTTTTGTGAGTACCTGACAATAGATACACAACTACATTCCCTGGTTTTTATTGATGAGTGCTGCCATCTTTAGGTTGAGGTCGGAAACTTTCCAGATCACTCTCGTACGTACAAGATGTTACCAATTTTTGTTCAAACTATAAATCATAAGCTATGATTCATAATTAAAGCGGGAATATTTAGACATCATGCATGGGTGATGGTCGATGCTGGTGCTGATGTTTCGGACAGTCTACTCTATGGCCGACGTATATCGGATGTTCCGATGTCAAAAGTGCATACATCATGAGACATACGAAAGGCATAAAATAAGTACCGCAATATAGTATGAATAAATAGTAATAAGCAATATATATTTTATGTTATTATTATTATTATATGTTACATAATTTATCTACGAGAGAAGTCTGAATTTGCTGAACTAAACATCTGCAACATAGCGTAAACATCCAGCTTCTTACTTAAATGATGTTCGTCAGGTTGTAAAAATGTTCTTGTATAAACAGAATAATCATTCGGTGTCTACTGATGTATAATACTTGCGTAGTTAAAATGTGCATTGAACTGAGTTAACATATCTGTGGAAGAAGTATTACTGTAAATGTCTCTTAGTCAGATAAAATTTGAATTTGTTTTAATACACTACAAAAGTTTTCTAATACACGAACACTTATTTCGTCATTTAAAGTACATAACACTATTTCCACTTCATCCACTACTTTTATTTGATCCACTAATGCTATCGAAGTATTTTGCAAGTTTTCTTTGGCATTTGCTAGTAATGTAATTCGTATGAATAGTTAAATCCGCGTGAACACCAGCACTATTAAATTTTATCTGGTTTACGTTGACAGCTATAGGTTTTTTCAGTTGAACTGTAATATTAAGGATTTTGTCGTGTGAACATTTTTTTAATAACAAGAAACTGCTTAGGGTTGTTCTTACATACAAGGACAGTGTTTGCGAAATTCGTGTATCCGTCTCAAAGATTTCAAGAAAATTTTTTGATGCTAGTTATTAAACTATCTACAAGGTTTCTCGAACAGTTTCTGCAATTAGATATAATGCATATAACAGATACGTTACATGTAATGAAGTGGGACTTTCATACTTAAGGAAATGTTCCATAGAAAGCCTTAGAAGAGTCGGTATTGGCAAAAATTGTCATAATTCCGTTATTGTCAATTAAAAATTTTGTAATGTACTTAGTTATCATATTGTGAATAGTTCCTCCAGTACATTTTGACACCCTTTTGCTAGTTAATAAAAAGTAAAGACGACCGTTGAAGAGGTTTACGTGTACGTACAATGATTTTCAAAGAATAGAATTTTTCATGATCTGCAGTTTCATCACAGATTAACCAGTTTTTTTTTATTTTTTAGAGCAGATTTAATACTGATTTCCATTTATAAAATGGATTAAATAGTTTATTACAGTGTAAGCCCTTGGCAATACGCAGACTGTATTGTATGTACTTAAAAACTTATGGGACGGTTCTTTCTCCACTATCCTAAATGGTAGATTACAAACCGTCAACATATAAATTATATGTAACACAAAAGCCTTTACACTAAACAAATTGCTTTAGCATCATTATATTTTAGCTCTGGAAATTGTGCGATAAATTTATTTACACTGTCCACGCACAATAGCTCGTTATTACTTCGTTTTGCACTCAATATAATATTAAATATTGACCGTTATCAACGCAATAAGAACCCATACGTAACTAAACTTACTATGCTCTATAACCCGTTTAATATACTTACGTCGGTGACGACCATAACTAGCCGGATATATCGGTACTATCTTCAATAAATTGAATTAAAAATGTAAAAATAGTGTTTTTTTGTTGAAACCTTGAAAGATCGATTTTCCTACAAAAAGGAGTTCGAAAACAAAAAAATTGATTGTAATAAAAGTTGTTAGAAATTATCTGAACTTTCATAATTTGCAAAAAAAAATTTCGAAAAAAATCGGAGAAAATTCAGAATTTATGAGTTAAAAGTTCATTTTAGGCTATTTTTCGTCAAAAAATTCCTAATATCTCTACTAAAAATAAAAAAAAATATTGGTATCAATACAGATTCTGAAAGGTGATAAAAATACCTTTCAAACAAGCCCAGATTAAGAAATCTACTATAATTCTATCCGATTTTATGACGAATTTAATTAAATTATTCTATGTATATATGGAAAAATATCTATTTTGAAATTTTGGGGGGCGCCAAACCCGACTTAGAGCTATGGTCTCTTGAGCAAAATTTCTCAGAATCACCTATAGATTATGTTTTTGCTATACGCTTCATAAAAAAAAAAATTAACCCGCCCTAATATACACACACACATATATATATATATATATATATATATATATAAATATTTAATTAATTAGATTATGTATATATAGTACGAAATTCGGATCGGTTCGAATAGGATCTCATATCTATACTGGAAGTACGATTCGGATCTTGGACTGCAGAAATTTGTCTTGGAATCTGACAGAATCGGATGTTCGTTTTTGTTAATACTTACATCACTAGCATATACGATATAAATATGTATGTACCTAAACGTACGAGCAACCTTTCACGCCACACGATGACCTGTTGAGCAGACATCATTATCCAACTCTACTAATGACATAATATTAAATTTTTTTTTGTTTTAATATAGTAATTTATTGATTGATTTTTTAACGTTCAACGTATATTTCTATTTTTATCTATATTTATAGGTAATGTTATTCAATTTTGATAAGAAATGCATACAGTCAGTCACAAAAGTAATCGTACAGTCCGTAAATATTGAATATCATCAAATGTGGATATCCACCTATGATAAATCATATTTGCTTCCATTTAACAACATTAAAAAACTCTAAAAACCTCTAATAACAATAAGAAAAATGTTATTGTGTATAATACAACTACAAAAGAATTTACTAAATATTCAAACATCGAATGTTACAAACGTTTTCATACTTCATTTCTAGATATTTTTCTATTGTGCGCCATTAGTTTAGAATAATATATTTGTGAAAAATAAGTATTTGATGCTTTTATAAAGATGAGTTGTAAAAGTAAATACACGGATGGTAATATGCGCGAGTTAACAACACTGCACAACCAAAAAAGGTCAAATAACCAAATTTATCAAAAAAACGTGTTCTGCACTGCAGATTGAAAAAATATTCAAAATATCCTGAACTGAGAACAATGAGTTCAAATTCATGGATATGTGTACTGAGTATAGTTATGCAGGAGGTATTTTATACTGAAAAGAAAGTATATTAAGAAAACATAAAGAGAATTTCAAGAAAGTCAATTGTAACGGAAGAGTATCATGTAAAACACCTTTCGCGTCGTTAGTGGTTTCATATTGTAAAGCATAGAATATATAGGTACATATTAACGTCGTTAATGAAAAGTTGTTTACGTGGTGCTCTTTCTTTATATCCGACTTTTCTGTAAATTGTCTTTATATTTTCTTAATTTACTTTCTTTCCAGTATCAAATTCTATCTATATGGCTATCCGTGCACTTATCGTGAATTGTATCTGTAAGAGTTCTTTGATCGCGTTTATTTGAAACTTTGAACGCCTACTTTTCGATACAATTTTAATTCAGGGTATTTTGACAATGTAGAACAGGCTTTTTCAATAAATTTTGCTATTTAGGCTATGGGTTTTCTTTGTTCGTATGTAATGTTAATTTGCGCATATTACTAGGAGGTACTTGGAGATGTATGAATACTTTTATGACTGAATGTATATCTACTATTTATTACATAGACTACTTCAGAAAAAATATTAGTAATAAGCAAGAAACTAGAGCGTTAATATTTGTTGAAAATATATTCTATAAAACTAATTATAACAACTCCGGTATGTTATATAATGTATATAATTAGTTTCATAGAATATATTTCCAACAAATATTGAAAGTTTAATTGTCATTGATCACATTTAATATCTAACATCGTTACATTTTTAAATGCGATTAATGTTTATTACTTTTTACACGCATGCTATACATACACATATGCGCTCATGTATCGAAATATAATCAGAAATGAACTACCGTCTCTCTTTATTCTTACGAGCTTTTTTAGTTTGGAAGGTATACATCTTCATTTCAATTAAAAAGGACTTAAAAACGATATTTAAAATGTTTCACAATAAGAACGAGCGTTCATTCTTGAAACTAATAATTAACCTTTTATTTATTATATTTCTCTCCAATTAGTGACTTCAATTTTAAACTTAATTAAAATGTAAGAAGTCGCAAAATCGTTTGAAGAAATTCTTTACACGAATATTCAATTTAAAAAATTAATGAATATTTTCAAACTTTGTCTTTTTAGTTCGTTACTTTGTAATGATGATTAAAAAGCGTTTTTCATAATTTTAATAATTCTAGTTCTGTTTAGAGCGAAAGATGGTCATTGTTATATTTTAATTAATATACAAGAAAGTTGCATAATGAGAAAAATATTAAGTTATACTTAATAAATTCCGCTTTCTGCACCAAAACATTAAATTGTACTTTTTGGCGTTACTTTGAGGATCTGAACTTCTTGCACGTAGAGATCAATATTCATATAAAAATATTGGTTTATTTGGCGACATATGTTATATGCTGCATCTGTTGTATGGTATATGCATGTGGTGTTTCTCTTTTAAAAACTCTGTTGAAATAAACGACTAAAATGCCTTAATATACAGGGTGTTTCAAAAAGAATATACGTATTTCGAATGCATATATTTATTAAACTTTAAAACATACGAATAAGAAACTTTAGGCACATATTTACGAACCTCTCAAGTTCGATATTCATACAAAAATATTGGTTTATTTGGCGACATATGTTATATGCTGCATCTGTTGTATGGTATATGCACTATATATATTTATAAACACCAACTGTGGTGTTTCTCTTTGAAAAGTTCTGTTGAAATAAAAGACTAAAAGGGTGTTTCAAAAAGAATATACGTATTTAGAATGCATATATTTATTAAATTTTAAGACATACGAATAAGAAACTTTACACACATATTTACGAATCTCTCAAGTTCAGATTGCAGATGTTCAATACGTCCTCCATCAGCGACACGAACAATATCACATCGATATTCAAATTTCTCCCATATTTGGGCAAGAATGTCCTTTGTCACTGATGTTATGGCAGTACGAATCCTGTTCTTCAACTCTTCCAGGTTCTGTGGGAGTGGTGATACATAAACGTTGTCTTTAACGAAACCTCACAGGAAGAAGTCACAGGGTGTCAAATCCGGTGATCACGAAGCCCAGCTGAGACATGCTAAGTCGCCAGCTCCTTGACAACCAAACCAACGGTTCCGTAGAGTTTCATTCAGATATTTACGCACTCGGCGGCTCCAGTGAGAGGATGCCCCCGTCTTGTTGAAAAATGAAGTTGTCTTTGTACAACCTCGGAAAACAACCAGTTTTGTAAGGTCGCGAGATACTGCTGACTGGTAACCGTGTTTCCAACAAAGAAGAATAGGCCGTAAACAGATGATCGGGATATCGCACAAAATACATTGATTTTAGGCCAATCTCGTACATGTTCAATGGCTGCATGTGGGTTCTGTAGACCCAAAATTCGAACAGTGTGTTTGTGTACCAGACTACTAACATGGAAAGTCGCTTCATCACTGAACATGATGCGTTGTGCGAAAGTGTTATAATTGTCAATAGCATCATGAATCTCGTTACAAAATGCCACACGTTTCCAACCAACGTCTCAAAACACGCCAAATTGTTGTTGTAGGTAGTTGTTCCCGACTTGCACAACGAGTTGATTTTGAAGGATTACATTAGAAAGCAGTTTGAATTCGTGCAACATTTTCTTCAGAAATACAAGGGCGGCCAGGACTCTTTCCTTTACATATACATCCTGTATCTACAAACTATCTATACTATCTGCGAATGTTCCACCCATTTGGAGGCTCAATTTGGTAGCTCAACCTGAAATGTCCTTGGACTGTAATCACGGAATTGCACTTCGCAAACTCGAGAACACAAAATGATTTCTGCTGCGGAGTAGCCATTTTAAACATATGACGGTTACCTAGAAAACAGAAGACAACTGACATCTAGTGGCTATTAAATAAACTAGACTATGTATTCGCTTCTCCAATAGCCGAGCCGAGGCGCAGCGATCGATAGTTTGGATAAAATAATACTTTGTAATACATATATTCTTTTTTAAATACGCTGTATAATATTCTACCAGAAACTAAATTGTAATTATTTTGTATTTGGAGGCGAATACATGTGTGGATATATTAGTTCAAGCAGACTGTAGGTCTAGCAATATCCTCCAAGGAACTGGCTCGTTTGCGTTCATCGCATCGAATAACGTGCAAATAAATGTTCGTAACCGAAAGCCGTGCACGTTTCAGAACATTTTACGACTACCCGGCAACAACCAAGCGGAGTCGGTCATTAATGTTGATCTGTGTTTGTGTTTGATATCTGAATTGATTTTAAATAGTTTTAGAAAGCATTTTTTTCTTTGCGTAATATTTGTGTATTATTCGTCTAATAAAAAATTTATAAAAAAAATATTCGCAAGGCGCCAGTGGACGTTCTTTAAGGTAGAAATGAAGAGAAATTTATAACATGTATCTGAATATACGTAGTTCATGCGACAAATGGGAGAATGAAGAAATATCCAGGCGTGTTAAAACACATCGTTGTTTTCGTTTCATGTCTACGGGTACATTAATGCAATCACCGGTGGAATGTATAAAAGCCCGCTTCAACACAGACCTTACTCAATACTTACAAGTTCATCCTTGCGATGAGTAGCTTATAGGGCAATGGGGAAGTGAAGGAATTCAATAAGGTATAGCTTAAGTATTTAGAGTGAGGTTCTGGAACTTTTGGAAACTGAAAATGCCTGATAACGGCAAAGGTTGAGTTGAATTCTTCTTACTACACAATGTAAATCAGTCAGTAGAATATCTGCATATGAGCATATCTGTTGGCGTAATAATGAATGGGGGGAGTACTATTCAGTGTTGCAGTTACGTTGCAACCATATACTCGTAATAGATGCATTTTGATTGGGAGTAACCCGGCAAAAGCACTAACCCACAAGTTGTCCGGCAAAGACCTCGATATGAGAGTTGTGGCGTGTTGATATGGGCCTGGATAAGTGCTGGACGGTACACGGATTTTTATTTCATATAAAACAGAGTTCTCACTGCCCAGAGATGTCTAATGAATTATCGTGATAATCGTCAGCGAAGAAATTTTTGGGGAAATATTATTTCTGTAGTTCTGAGAAAAACATTATAAAAATTTAACATTTTACTGTCCTCCAAAGTATAATTAGAACGTATGTTCTATTTCAATGCTCTTACTTTCTCCGTTCAAGAAATACAATAATCTCAACATTCATTCTCATTTTCTAACCCAAACATCATTCTGAAGTCACTACGATAACAGGTATCGTTTGTAAATGTGTTTTGTTGTATTTAAAGGAGAATATTATAAATCCTCTAACTGCTTACATTTTATTAATTTTTCACAAAAGACTAAATTTAAGGTAATGCAATTAAAATGAAGAATGGAATGCAAAATATTTAACAATGTCTTATATAAAATCAATAAACCAAATGAACTGCATTGGTTAGGGATGATTAAATTAGCTTCATATAGGACAGCCCCGCACTTACTAAATAAAATTAATTTTAGAACCAATAATCACAACATTAACGTTCGAAGAAGAAATTTTATTGATATACATATACGTCACCATATACAACAATTTAAAAGAGGAGTCGGGCAAGCTTAGTGTTGCAAATATTATGAATAATCTGCTTGTTTTAATACATCATATATCGCTTATCATATTATACTCTCACAAGAAAGTTTCAAGCGTTTTTCTTCAATGAGGATTTTTTTATTTAATTATAATTATGAAGTTGCATATACAAGGATTATTTTTTAAATAAGATCCGCTTTTTTAAAAGAAGAAAAATACAGTAAATATTAAAATAAAAAAATAAAATATATTTATTTCTATACTACTCTACATACTTTCATCTACTTTTCTACTTAATTTCCATTTTTGTCCAAAAATTCGTTTAACGAATTTTTGTATTTCAACGTCAAAGAAATTTGCTGCCTGTGAAGATTCCCAACTCATGACTGCAGTTTTCTGCAGTTGACTACCAAGGAACTCCTTTAAGTACCGAAACAGGTAAAATCATTAGGTACAAGGTCTAAACTATAAGGTGGATGATCTAGTTGTTCCCATCCAAAGCACCTAATTAGACTTTGTGTTTGTGCAGAAACATGTCGCCTTGCATTGTTATGAAGCAATATTACATTGGGAGACAGTAAGTCACTCCGCTTGTTATGTAAGGCATGCCAAAGTTTTCTCAAGGTCGGTTGTGCCTCTTGTTATAAAATCTACTAACAAAATCGCTTTCCTTTCCAAAAAACAATTGTCAAGATCTTTCGTGCTGCAATTATCTGTTTGGCTTTCACTCTGGTTGGTGACGAAATGTATCGCCACTCAATTGACTGTCACTTGGATTTAGGAGTCATGTGAGACATCAAATTCTCATCTCCTGCGACGATATGTTCTAAAAATTTATCACTTTGCCGATCGAATCTGTGTATCAGAAGGCAATCCTGGAATTTACTGAAAACCCAATTTTCGATACTTTAGTTTCTTCAGAACAATGGTATACAAAACTGACCTTGAAAGCTGTGGGAATATAAATTAATAACTTTAAAATGGTGAATTGTCGGTCCTCTCGAATTCCGTTGTCCAAATTACGAACCAAATCTTCAGAGATTAGAAGTCTGTCTGGGCGTAGCTCATCATGTGCATTAACCCGTCCATCCCGACACATTCTGATCCACTATCGAACTTTACTATCACTCATAGCATTATTACTGTACTCTTCACAAATCTGACGCTGAATTTCTGTTGCGGTCATGTTTCTTGCATTTAGGAACTGAATTACAGTTGGCGGGCGAATTAATTTTCTTAAAACATTATAGCACAAGCTCAGCACAAAGTATACAGGAAGCAGACGCGTATGTGCAGTACGGTGATCGCGCATCATTCTATCTCTCATTCACAAACGGATCTTTTTTAAAAAATAACTCTTGTATAATAATTTTAAGCGATATCGTTTAAAATTATCATTTGTCAGTTTAAGATAAATATTTTTTATATAATATTCTTTATTAAGCAGCGTTATGAACTTTGTACTGAAACACAAAGCCGTGGTATTACTATAACATATAAATAGGATATGGGTTTAATATGTACATGTATACAATATATATGTATATATATATATATATATATATATATATATATATATATATATATATATATATATATATATATATATATATATATATAGGTATATGTTTTAAGGAAAGCTATTATTTCTATATGTTGAAAACGTGCAGTATTCTAACTATAATGGAAATGGTTTTAGGTAGTTCTGTTGGCGCAGCAATGACATATCCTATGTGCGGGTGGATTATTGACAGGTGGGGTTGGGAATGGGTATTTTACGTTAATGGAATTCTTGGAACTTTATGGTATGTATGGTGGCATTTATGTGTTTTTGATACACCAGAGGAACATCCTAGAATATCTGATGCAGAAAAGCAATATATTTTATCATGTTTAGAACAACAGATGCCACTTAAAAAGAAAGTAAGTACATTTTTGTTCATTTTATTAAATCGAATTTATGAAATGAATAGAATAAATTTTTCATTTAAGTAGTTAAGTTTATGATAATGATTTTGGTGTTTTTACCAAATGTTATCAATTATTTTCAGTTTCTTCGAGACGTGCGTATTACTAGCAGCATTTCATCTGCTCGTATATTTATATATTTGTTACATTCGATGTTTCTTCAAGAAATTATTTTCGCGAGTATGTACCACTAAAGATGTGGTTCGTAAGGAAATTAAGGAGAAACACCAAAAACAATTTTATGAATTTATTTGTACAGTATTTAGGTAATAATTGCGAAAACTACTTATAGTATAATTAAAGTGTAAAAGTTTTAAAGTTTTTAAATTCTTCTTCAGTAGAAGATCTTCGGGTATCACTGGGTTTATTAATCTCGTTCACTACGTTACCAGGTTCCTCAAGGAATGCAGATAGAATAATTCAATCAAATCCGGTTATTTTTATTACATGATTAACTTCGTGTTAATAACATTAAATTTATAAAATTTATGCTCATTATAGTATTTTATTTCTCATTTATTTAGTTTCATTTCTATGAAAAATATACAATGGAACCTCGGCAAGCGACCTGAATTAGTTTCTGATGTTTGGACTAGGAATAGGGCGTATACTAAACCAACCTTTCCAATAAGAACTAATGTAAAAATGATTAATCCGTTCTTATGTAAAAAAAAACTCTTGATATGACATATTAGTTGATTTGTTTAATAATTTAAACACTATTTGAACACAATAAAAAATAAATTTGTTATAGATTTTTAAAGTTGTCTTATAGTATTATATTATTTAATTATTAAATCAAAATCAAATCAAACTCTCCTTAATACTAAAACATAAAAACAAAAATAAATTTTTTATATTGTTGAAGAAGGGTCCCCTTCTGGAAGGTTTTACTTTTCCATCTTCTTTTGCTTTTCACTAGGATAAGCAGCTTCTTTTAAAAATCAGTCCAAAGAACTTTGTTTCTGTCTTCTCCTCAGGATGTCTCTAAAGTGAAATATTATCTGTTTTTACCAACCAGTACTATTGCGATTTCTTTGAACTTTGTCAGGGTGGTATTCTCCTGCTAAAATTTTCACGTTCATCCATTTTGCAAGGATTTCTTTGATTAATGAAGAAGGAGCTTCTTCTATCTCTTCCTCCTCATAATTAGAAGAGAGTCTATTTCTTCTAGTTTGATGCTCATCATTCTCCGCCTTCAGTAACTACGCAGTGGTAAGTTCTTGATTGTGTTCTTCCACTAATTCTTCCACATCATCACGTACACCCAGTTCCATGAATCTGGCCAAAGAAACAATATCCTCCACTATAGAGGCCTTAGATTGGACGTCCATTTCGGTTACTGCTTGTGACCAAAAATTTCTCCAAGCGGAATTCATTGTTCTGTAAACTTTCTGCCAAGCGAACACAACGTTAAATCATTCAGTGAAATATTGCCTTGTCACCCAAATTTTTCTGTATGATCTCCACATAACAGGTATCTGATACTTCTGCACTTTGTGTTTTTAAATGCTATCGGGTTTTCAGAGTGATAGATCAGCAAAGGCTTTTTGCAATTGCATTTCTACAGAATAAAAGAGAATAAATAGTCTGTCCTTCATTCGCTTGTGCCCTGGTAATAACTTCTCTTCTTGTATGGCTGTTTGGCAATTCCTTCCAAAACAAACCAATTTCATTACATTAAGAGGTCCTTGCAAACCAGATCTTGAACCATCACTATACGATTTCTTAAAGACTTGAAGTTGGGAAACTTTTGCATACCAACTGGCATTTACAGATCTTCCAGAGGAATTACTTCAGTTGAACCACTCTATCTGAAGAAAACTGCAATAATAACTTATACTCGCTAATCATAAAATGCCATTACGTAATTGGGTAGGAATGCGTAAACTTAACTAGTGAACGAAGTAAAATAACATCAAAAGAATAAATAATTATTACAGTATTAAAGTCCAATTATTAAAGCATTAATTCGAACTGCTTAGGAAATTTAACTTAAATTTTTTAAATAACTATTTTAGTCTTTCCGCCAATTTCAAACACTTAAACAACTCATTACTATTTTGTCTCGATCATAATTATACAATCAAGATTAATTACCTGTAATCATATAATGTACTTTCTTCGAAGATTCCCTTTCTAACATGGAAGTTATGATAGGTTACCAGTGCTTGCTTTTATTCTTCGGTTAATAAATATGGAAACTATAGATTTGCCAGCTTCCCTACATGTAGAAAGTTGTTGAAAATGACATCTATTGTAGATGATCCAATACCTAGTTTCCCTATGAGTGACTAGCTTTTTGTGGTTATAATATTTTAGCACCGTATGTCGTTTAGATTTTGGTTCATCGTCTAATGTATGTCTACGAAATTAGCAGTTAATTGTACCTATTAAATTTTGATAACTTGGATAGTATAATAAATTTTGTTTAAAATTATGAAAAATCATAGCTGGAAAGCATTCCACGGAATTTCGATATTGTGTATCTGAAAACACAATTTATAACATTAAACGATTTGTATCTCTATATGCTTTAACTTTAATCGAACCAAATTGTAATCGGAAAGTGTCAAAAGAATGCTTCTTAACTGACGAAAACGTTTCTGTTTTTGTCCGGATCCATGATCTACTATTAAAAAATTAATTAAAAAGTAAATACATGCCTTTCAGCTATTTACTTAAATAGCGACCACAGCGATCATAACAAGCGTGGAACACACATTCTGTTGATTTTGCACTCGTACTCAAAAGACAAACTTAAGTACCTTTTTAATTAAGTATCAGAACTTCGTTTTGAATCTTTAATGGGATACGATCGCATATACTATAAAAAACAAATTTGGATCGGACCTTCTGTAAGTCAAAAAGTAATCACTCACATAAATTTCTCTTGTATGTAACTGAAGTAAGTAACTCTAAACATATTAATCTTTACGGCATCAGTTATAGAATTTCTTAGAGTTAAAATATTATAAACGTATCATAATCAGCCAGTCGAAAGTGTTTTGCTGAGTGTTAATATCTTAAAGTAGATATCTGCCAGTGTATATGCTACAGAAGAATACTGATTCAAAGAATAGGATAAATAAGTTTTTTAAGTGAATATTTTGTATTATTCAGGATTGACTAGTCGAAGAGGGAAGCTACTTCAAGTCCGTATTCAGAATTTGCGTTCATGTTAAATAATGATTTTTTCAAGCACAAGTTAAATAACACTTCTAATAACAATGGTAAATAATGTGGGACGGCCGGCAGATGTTATTGTAAACGTGCCTATTTAAGTAAGGCATACAGTTACCTACGTTTTCTTCTTTTGCGAAGCCGAACATGATTAATATTATTCAGTTATTTGATAAAATCATTGGCTTTTCCTTTTCTTATACTGCGAAATATAAGATAGAAAAGTTTATATTTTAATTAAAAATCAAAATATCTCTAACGTTCTCTTAGAAGTTTCATTATTTTTACTGAACTTATTTATTATTATTTTATGACAATTAGATTAAGTTTCTTGCATAATGATTTCCATTACAAAGAGATATGTACATATGTATATGTGAATTCATTTTATATACTATTAAACATATTAAAACAAAAGAACGAGTTGGAAATGTACAGTAATAAAGGGATTGAAATTGTAATAAAACAGAAAGACCATTTTGATTCAAATGAATTCATTTTATTTTCATAATCAAAGTACACTGCATGTCAGACTTGGCTAGTCTCGTGAGCAGTGATGAGTAACAATTTAATACATAATCATGTAATTTGGATATCCAAACATTATTCAACAATGTTTTAGTGGAGTGCGAAGGATTGATTAGTAGCGCAATTTGCTTAATTTTAGAATATAAAGCGTAAGAAATATTGTTAATACTAATTGGATTTTGAATTTAGTTAATTATTTGCTGATAGATACATTCAACCAATTAGTTTATGATGATAAAGTCTTAATTAAGTAACTATTAATCTCCTACCCAGAATAGCCTAACCTCTTTCAAGCTAGTCGTAATCCTGGATTTTGTAAATCATTTTACAACTATGTCTTATTTGTTTCTATTTGATATTGATTTGAGAAGGACATATGTAAAAAATCGTTTCGCTAGAACTGCATTCTGTTTCTTATATATAAACTAGTATTATCTTTATAATTGACTTGATAACGGTATTTTAAAATAAATTCATGGAGTGACAGGTAAACATTCGCCTTTCTAATTAAAGAAAGTAGATAAAGAAAAAGGTCAAAAGCATCCAAGTATCCAATGTGTACGATAATCTTATCAATTCAAGAAATAGAATTGGAATAGAAAGTTGTCTATACCTGAACAACCGATAACTACGGCATTTTCTTATCGCCACGCAACTTTCGGCACGTTGCCTCACGCTATAACTTTGGTGTAGCTCAGGTTCTTTGGGAATACTAGTTCCAACGTTAAATATTTTTGTTTGGTTTGCTCGATTGAAATATACAGTTTATGCTTACCTATAAAAATTTATTTATTACGTTTTAATAAATCGTAAGTAATTATTACATATTGTTTCAGCCACCCATACCTTGGAAAAATATTTTTACATCGATTCCCATTTGGATGAATATTTTAGCACAATGGGGGGGAGTATGGGGACTTTTCACAATAATGACGCATGCTCCTCAATATTTTAAGTTAATACATGGATGGGATATTAAAGCAGTAAGTGCTTACTTTACATTTTAGTTTGTAAGTTATTACTCATAGGAACAAGGTGTTTTTTGCATAGGCAATAATTTTGTATTTTTATAGTGATTGATGTGTGTGAGTCGTACATTTTTATTGTCTACAAATTCTGTCACAACAATAGCCACGTGTAGACGAGTATTATTGTGATGATTAAGTCGGGTCGTTTTCTGGAGACGAGATCGTTTATCTGATCCAAAATTTTTTTATAACTATTATTTACAGTAGTATCAAGTGAGAGTCTATGCATATGCATCGTGTACTTTTTTTAGTGATAGTTCTTTTTTCGAACATTGCCTCTTTAACTGCATCATCTCCAGATCATAATATTGGGTTGGTAACTAAGTACTTTCGGTTTTGTAGTATAAAATAAAACACATTTTTTTAAAACAAAGAATAGTTTTTAATCAATTATATATTTTCCATTTTGCTCAATGACCTTTTGCCATCTTTCTTTCAGCTGCATGATTCCGCGCTCATAAAATTTCTGGTCCTTATCAGCAAAAAACTGAACCAGGTGCGAGTGAAGGTCATCGTCATTTGTGAAAGTTTTACCATTCAAAGAATTCTGCAAACTTCGAAATAAATGGTAATCTGATGGTGCTAGATCAGGGCTGTATGGGGGATGTGGCATCACTTCCCAGCCCAGCTCCAATAGTTTCCCACGAGTTGCTAAAGATGTGTGAGGCCTTGCATTATCTTGGCGGAAAACTACACCTTTCTGATTTGACAATTCTGGCCGTTTTTCTTTGTGTTAAATGAATTTCTTTCAATTCGTGAGGTACCCAAATATCAAGCTTCTTAACTAGCCCAAGACATTTTAAATGTTTTTCAATTGTTGTGTGCGATACATGTAGCCTCTCCGCAACCTCCGCAAACTATTTGCTTGTTGGTTCAATAATGGTAAACGCAGAATGCAGTAAGAACATATATTATAATATTCAAGCAAGCTGTAAAAACCGTGAAAGCATTTTCAACGGAAATTAGGAATGATGGATAGTGTCGAGGTAGTTAAACGTGGACTTGTGTGAAAAATTTGCTATTTTATTGTTAATGATTTTATTAGTTAATACACTAATTGGAATACATCTATAAATTCTTTGTATAGATTATTCCAGAACGATTCCAGAAAGCTATCCTATTTATGAAGAAATTTTTGCTGCGAATTTCGGCAAGCAAATATAAAATTTCATTTCATCCATCACAATTTATAGAAGCGTGATTAAATGTCATAAATTTCCATCTATCTCCACATCGAATAGAAAACTTTTCTTGGTTGTAATTTTTCAAAATGAAATAAACTTACTCTAATAGAAAATATTATCCAAGTAAGTTTATTTAATTTAATTGTAGATATTCAATTTGCAAGAAAAATTTGAGCGTTAAGTATGATAATGTCTGCGGAGAGAAAGAATATCCAAAGTTTACATATTATTTTAATTCCTTCAATGATAAAAGATTAAAAAGATTGCTAGATATATCAGAATTATTAGTTTCTGATTTGAACTGGGAAACAGAGAATATATATTATCCCTGTTTCATTAACGAACTTCATTAAACATGCTGCTTTATAAATCTAAAATTAAAATATTGTAATTTTTATATTTCGAACTTAATAGCTAATAAAATTTGGAATAAATTACATGTCAGGTAATATCTGAGTATCGATTGCTTTCGCTTTTTTCATGTGAAAGCGAATGTGAACGAAAGAAGACATGTTTTATTTAAATCAAATCATTTACATGTAGATCGGGGCTATCTTTTGAGAAGACACAATTTCACAACCTGTCGATTCCCTTAGAATTTTGAAGGCTTTCCCTTTAGTTGCTTCTCTGGAAACCTTCAATGAGTCATATTAAGAATAAATACTTTTTAAATTGACTTTATCGATGTTGAAATTAAAATATTGAAATATATATTTGCAGTAAAAAAGCCACTCATTGGTATTTTATATTTAATTATGAAGTTTGTTTCTGTTTCCTTTTTATAGTGCGTAAAGTTCTAGAAATTTTAATTACAGTAATTATTAAACTAGAAATTTTTACATTTCTTAAAAAAGAGTTAAAATACTTTTTCTGTGTATAAATTAAATCATCTGCATGAGATATTACAAGATAAATAATAATATTCATATTGCTGTAATATGCTCTTTGAGCTTTTACTTGCCCTCCTACTTGTTCAGAAAGTGTACACAAATTTTGAGCATGACAACTACGTTAGAGAAAAGTATTCTCATACAGCATAATATTTTTAAATTTGTCTCTTTTTGAGGGATAAGCTGGAGTTCTTTTGAATCAACTAATCTTAGCATCCAGTTATGCACAACACTCAAATAAACAAAACGATCGATTACAACTCATAAATAATGATTTATTAAATTCAATATGGTCAAATAAATATGTTTCTGAATGTGTACAGTGTGCGTTTTGTACGGAATTTATTTCGTCTGGGTTTTTGCCGTACTTTTCCAGGTACTACACTGTTGAATTATCAGCTGATACGAAAATTAATGTGGAAAGGGATTATATATCAACATTAAGTGATTAAGTTGATCAACCACATGCTCGATCAAAATTACCTTCAAGGTGATCAGTTAGAAAAATAAATACTTAACATACTTTCAAACACATTTAGAGTTGCAACTACCATTATGTTTGCGCAAGCAAAATTGTTATTTGTATCTGACAATTTGTATAGTTTCTTTGTTATTCAGACCTAGTTTTGTCCTTTTGGCAAGTTCGACCTCATGAATTCAATAATCTAGGAAAAAAATAAAATACTGTAATATTGTTACGAGCAAATAGTGATTTATGGAGTCAAAAACACGAGGAAAGTTTATTGTACATGACATCAACTTAATCGCGGTGATCCTACACATTGCTAGAAAATTGACAAACTATGTAAGACTTATAATAGAATGTCCTGGCATGAAATTATGTTGCTGAGAAAAAAATGAACGCGTATTAAAATAATTGCAAGTATATAATACTTGTTCAAAATTAGACAATATTTGTTGATAGTTTGTAATTTCAAGAATGTCACCCCCCTCAAAAACTGGAATTGGAAGGTGTAGAAAATTAAGTTTTACGAACATAATCATCAAGTACTAGATAAAGTTGTTTATAAAATTAATCAAGAACAATATATATGTAGATGACATTTTCGCAATTTTTAATACATATAAATGTAACAGACGATTTCGTCAAGGAATTAAATTCAAAATTCCTGACGACTAAATTTGAAAAAGGAAGCAAAGACATTTTGCCTTTCTTGGACATTCTAGTAATTAGGAGTAATCTTAAAATATAAATTGATATCTTCCGAAAAGAAACGAATGTCAATAGATTTATCACGGCGGAGTCAAATCATAGCATGCAACAAAAGATGGCTTCTTTCATATCAATCGTTTGCTTAGTTCCCTACTAACAAAAGTGAAATACGAAAGAGAGTTGAACTTTATTAAGAACATCGCGAGATACAACTGTTTTGATTAGGAAATAATCAATGGATTAATTAGAAAGACTGACGTAAGAAAGACAATTCGGGATGCTACATGTCTGTCACCTCAAAGCAATCAAGACAAGCAATTTATATAATAATACCTTTTCACCCATTGATGAAAAATTTGAATAGTGTTTTTAAAGAGCGCAGTTTTCAAGTTAGATTTCGGTCAACTAACTCCATTAAATCCTTCGTAGGAAATGTAAAAGACAAAGTCAACTACAACAAAAAATTGAGAATTTACGGAATTAAATGTATAGATTACAGGGAATAATACTTCGACTAAACAAAACGATCGATAGAAACCCGGTATAAAAATCATATTGCGCACATTCAATCCGTCAGGAAAATTAAGTTTAGCAAAACATGTGTTGGAAAGTAATCATAGTGTAACCGCGGATTGTTTGCATTTGGTAAAGATTGTGTGTAATTATAGCGAATTAGATGCATATGAAAGCATATACATTTTGAAGAACAAGGGCCATATGTTGAACACTGACATGAGACCTAGCCATAACTCACCTTTCTTTGACCTCTTACACGATAGACAAGAGATGGTGTAGTAAATGCATGCAGATACTTTTATTAGGATAGTTTAAGACTCGAATACAATTTTTAAAATTATGCGAAACGAATATACAGTATATGTTTTGGCTTTCGACTTTGTTTCGGGTCGTGGTTTCCAGGTACGATATTGTTTAATTATCAGCTGATGATGACAACTTAATTGTCGAAAAACGTATACAGAATACGAAAATTAATGTGGAAAGAGGTTAAATATCAACCGCAAGTGATTGAGAGTAATATTGATATAGTGAAAGTGTTTTAGAAAAGACCAATCAATTAGCTCTCAATCTATATATAAATTAGTAAAACTACCTAATCATTTAGAATGTTGAAAAAGTTTTAGTTAGCGAGCTAAAATTTTTCGACATTTTAACCAGCATTTAAGAACCGAAGAAAAACTCTCACTCTCAATATCAGTGTTGGAGAATCTAGAAATGATAAGTTATCACAATTAAATATTGAATTGTTCATGATTAAGCTTTTTAAGACGAAAGAAAAGGAATTAACATGATTAAAAAAGCGCAGTGGATTGACAACTTCAACAAATGAGATTGGTTTATTTACTAATAAAGTTGCCAGAGAAACAATCTAAGAATCTAGTGCATCATCAGAAATATCAGGAGGTATATAACTGATAGCAATATAAAACAAAATGTAACAGATTTGCCAGTAATATTGTAGCGGAGCGAATTACATTATAATGAGTTGGAAAAAGTCAAGAAGTACTGAATCAGTTGTTAGGCCAAATTTCAGTAATAAATAACAAATTAAATTGAAATTCACACACATTATAATAAAAAGAATGAGATTTGGTACTAAGATCAAGAATATTTTTGTCGTATCTTCTCATAGTGCAGAAAGTATCGAATTAATGGCCGAATGATGTACAGAATTTTATTTTTATATTTGATTTTTAAATTATTTTAAGTCAGTTTTAACCACTCACAAGTCAATAACAGTAAATCTTTTGCTAATACGATATTTATCTAGTTCAACCTATTCTATATTATGTTTATCAGACTTTCAATAATTATAAATTATTAAATTGGATTTACGCTTTTTCATTCGGAAACCTCCTAAACGGTATTTTTGGTATCTAGCAAGGATAATTTCCCAATAGAAGCCGGAGAAACTGCCATAGCTAGAGATGTTTTTAGATTCTTAATTTCAGCAGTTTTCAAGCAATTTAAATCGCTGCCCTGTTGAGCACATTACAAACATTTGAAAATCGCAATTTGACATATCAGCACGGACAAACATAAAAGTTATATGGCTTATATTGGTATTAAATAAATGTTTAAAATAAGAAAAAGCGTATTTTTATTATTTGTCATAATATACATAGAAATAAAATATAAATAAATAATTAATTTTATAAATTATTACTGTGATCTATATAATAGTAGATTAGCACAGTATCAAATATTTTAAATAATATATTCTGCCAATAATTCGCACTGCCAAGAGTTGTAATAATTGAATGGAATTTATTAATATTCAATCTTCTTATCTGTAGTAGCGAAATATCTAATTAAAATTTTAAATCATATTCATTTTAAATTCAGGAGTAAAGTTTTCATTTTTAATAAATAAGTTTTATTGGTGTTTGACAAAATTCCTAATTTCCATTAGTTGCTGTTGTGTTATAGATTTATAACTTTCGAATTGTCTATAATTATACCGTTTCCAGTTTTAATGCCAATTTGGGACGCTTTAATATGCTAAGAGTATATTGCATTAGGCTTTACTTTTACTTTAATTGATCTAATAGACAAATTCAAAGCCAACAAGTAAATAAATGTGCAACTATTAAATTCATATAAGAATACTATAAAAGCCGAACGCTATTCTTAATTATTAATTAGTCTTATTCCAAGGATTTTTAATGGTCTCTAAATTATTATGTAATGTCTCTTTTATACTAAAAAAAGCAATAAAATACAGGGTGTTTCAAAAAGAATATACGTATTTCGAATGCATATATCTATTAAACTTTAAGACATACGAATATGAAACTTTACACACATATTTATGAGCCTCTCAAGTTCAGATTACAGATGTTCATCTCCATCAGCGATACTCAAATTCCTCCCATACTCGGGCAAGCATGTCCTTCGTCACTGATGTTATGGCAGTACGGATTCGGTTCTTCAACTCTTCCAGGTTCTGTGGGAGTGGTGGTACATAAACGTTTTCTTTAAGGAAACCCCACAGGAAGAAGTCGCATGGTGTCGAATCCGGTGACTATGGAGCCCAGATGAGACATGCTAAGTCGCCAGTTCTTTGACGACCAATCCAACGGTTCGGTAGAGTTTCATTCTGATATTCACGAACTTGGCGACTCCAGTGAGAGGGTGCCCCGTCCTGTTGAAAAATGAAGTTGTTTTCGTGCAGCTTCGGAAACAACCAATTTTGCTGGTGCAGCGAGATACTGCTGACTGGTAACCGTGTTTCCAACAAAGAAGAATGGGCCGTAAACAGATGACCGGAATATCGCACAAAACACATTGATTTTAAGCGAATCTCGTACATGTTCTATGGCTGCATATGGGTTCTGTAGACCACAATTCGAACATTGTGTTTGCTTACTAGACTACTAACATGGAAAGTCGCTTCATCACTGAACACGATGCGTTGTGCGAAAGTGTTATCATTGTCAATAGCATCATGAATTTCGTTACAAAATGCCAGTTGTTTCTGTTTGTCATGAGGACGCAGAGCTTGTAACAACTGTAACTTGTACGGCTTCATAACCAATCGACGTCTCAAAACACGATAAATTGTTGTAGGCAGTTGTAACTCCCGACTGGCACGACAAGTTGATTTTGAAGGATTAGGTTGGAAAACAGTGTGAATTCGTGCAACATTTTTTCAGAAACACGGGGGTGGCCAGGACTCTTATCTTTACATACACATCCTGTATCCACAAAGTATCGATACCATATACGAATGTTCCACCCATTCGGAGGATCAATTTGGTAGCTCAACCTGAAACGTCTTTGCACTGTAATCACGGAATTGCACTTCGCAAACTTGAGAACACAAAATGATTTCTGTTGCGGAGTTGCCGTTTTAAACATATGACGGTTAATAAGAAAACAGAAGACAACTGACATCTAGCGGCTATTAAATAAACTAGACTCTGAATTCATTTCTCCAATAGCCGAGCCGAGGCGCAGCGATCGATAATTTGGAGAAAATAATACTTTGTAATACATATATTCTTTTTGAAACATGATGTATTTCAAATTTATGTATTTATAAAAGTGCAACAAACGTAATAAGGACTGAACACTGTATATTGGCTAAGCTGATATATGTTTTAAGATGAAATGTCGAATGCGTATTGCTATTAGAAATTTAGTAGAAATCTAATATTTTTATTTTTATTTGCATAATATATATATTTTATGAATCTGTTAACTGTTGCCGTAAACTCTATAGATAAATGCAAATTATTCAAAATATAGGAATAACTTTAATAACATTTTTCAGACTGGATTATTATCGGGGATGCCCCACATACCTCGATTCGGATTTTCCTTAATCTTTTCACAATTCGGGGATTATCTGCTGAAGTCTAATAGAATGAGTAGGACCAATGTTAGAAAATTAGCTGTTGTACATTGTAAGTACCTATACGGAATTGCTCATTATGAATTTAAATGTGCTATTACAATATATTTTTCATATTAAAAGTACCAATTTTTGTTTTATAATAAGCTTCTAGAATTAAATACTACAATAAGTTAAGAAATTTCAAAGTTTTCATAATATACCAGGTGGCCATGGTAATTTTCTTAGTATTTTCTTAGTATTGTTGTGCAAGCGAGGAGTATTTGATAGAATTGTCAAAGCTGTCATTTGCTATCAAATTTTTGGATTATTAAGAAAAATTTATATTATTAAAATTTTTTGCCTGATATATCTTTGAAACCAATGAAGAGAGAACAAAACCAAAAATGCATCTGGTAGATATTTTTACGTAGAATTAGCTTAACCTCAATTAAAAATTCATGGCACGATTGATTTTCAATATATGTGTCAAACAATCTTACGCATATGTTATTATAAATGGCCTCCAATATAGTGAGAATGTGAGAATATATGAAATAATGGTGTTTTAAGAATTATAGATATAACTTTAACTACTGCCTGCTTATCTACTTGTTTATTTTCTTTACAAAATATTTGTTTAATTATATAATTTTAGTAGTTTACCTTGTCTTACTCTACTATGTCATTCAGTTTTATTATCATTTGCAGAAATTTACCTTTGTTTTTTCTTTAATTTTTAATCATAAAAATAATTTTTTAAACTCTATTTGCCCATTATTTCCTCAATTAATAATAGTAAGTGAATTATTTCCGCCATAATAGAAATTCTAGCATTATTAAATTCTAACTATAAATATCTACCAGATGCGTTTAGTTTACTCTTATCTTCAATACTTTTGATGAAAATGCTCTCAAATACTCCTCTAATATCTGAACAACTCTGCTATGTAACAGATCCTCCATCTAAGAAATCTGTATCAGTAAAAAAGTAGACCATATGCCAAAGCGAGCACCTGCAAATATTTATATATATATATATATATATATATATATATATATATATATATATATGTGTGTACATATACATACATACATATGTTTACATACATTCATGTACATACTTACATATATAAGTATATAACACATGTGCATACACGTATACTGATCTGGGGGGGGGGGGGGCAGAAAGAGAGAGCGGCACGGTGGAGGAAATATTGTATTGGGAAGCCGCAGTGCAATTATAGTATGTAATCACTCCATATCATCCATTAGAATATTGTACGAGTATATCAGTGGCGGCTCGTGAGTATTTGACATGGTGAGGCAGATAGAATAATAAATATTCAAAATTGTTTACAATTGATTAATAAACTCTATATACCTACTACATATAAAAACAGTTTATATATATTTATATATATATAGGGCTTCCAGTACAAACAGGGCTGCCAGACGTGAACTGAGCCCTATATCGCGCCCCATTCGATTTTTAAGGGAAAACGAAGTTTCAAAGCAAACCCTTGTGAAACGAAAATAAATATTCTAAAAAATCAAACAAATTCTAAAAACATTAATCAAAAATAAGAACTCAATCTTCTAGGATTTAAAAATAAAAAATAAATACATTCCTATTATAATATAAAATTTAATAATATAACAAATATATACATATATATGTATATATATAAATCAACAACAATCCAATAACAAAATTTCAAAATTACATGCAAAATGAAAATATTTTAAAATACAGAGAATTTCCTTTATTGGCATTGCACGTAGAATTACATTTAATAGATTTTACTTCTTGTATAGCAAAGGTATCCTCCGGTTTTTTGTGTTAGCAAAATAATCAATTACATCATTATAAAATCGTTCATCCCTCGTCATCGTTTTAACCAATTCGTTTTCGATTGCAATTAGTGCACCGTTACTAAGTCTTTGTTGTCCAATTGTATTTCTAACATACGATTTTATACGTTTCAATGTGGAAAAACTCAACGGACGCGGAAGTTACCGGTATGGTAACTACTATACTTAGCAATTTAAAAAGTTCTGGCATACAGATGGCTAACTTTTGTTCGTGCATAAATCTTTACATTTCACATGGTGTTTTAGAATTACCAAGGAGTTGCATGTCACTATAAATAACAGCTAATTCATTTTTTAATTGAATTTGATCAAAAAATTTATATTGTTCAAACAAATTATTTAAGAGCCTCTGAGGAAATGCCTTCGAATATTCTTCAAATTTACTTTCTGTTAATAAATCAAAAAAAGCAAGTTTTTCTAAATCAATAAATCTAATTTCAATTTGACTAATAAACGTATCTAGAATTTCGAAAAATAATTTTCTATAATTTTGTTTAGTATCTGGAACGTCATCAATTCTACGCCTTTTATGTGCAACAGATTCGTCAGACATCGAATTTTCGTATACAGTACTGAAATATGTATCACACTCCCGAAATTCTCTAAACTTATCAAGCAAAAAACGTAAACGATCTCTGGCATAAATAACATCAGTTAGTTTGTTTTGTAATATTGAAAATACAACGTCAGTTTGTCCAAATATTAACTTAAAAGTATCTAAAAGAAAATTAAAATCATTATCCAGAAGAAGATTTTTTAATCCAAAAGCTTCTCGTATAGATATGCTATCAAAGTCAGGACTTTCTGCAATGAAATCAAAAACTTCAATTAACTTATTTTTATTCGCATGAATTGTAAAAACAGCCCTAGAAGTGAAATTCCAACGAGTAGATGCGTTTGATGGTATATGTTTTTGACAGATTAAATTTAACACATGAGTTCTCTTAGTGGATTTGGAAAAAAAAGATGAAAACCCTGACAAATTTGAAAAAAATATTCTTACAGACGTTATGGACTTACAAGATGTTCCTAACACTAAATTCAAGACATGTGCATGGCAGTGTGTAAATATTGCTTGAGGAGCTATTTCTTTAACTTTTGTTTGTAAACCGTTCACATGCCCAGCCATAACTGCCGCTCCGTCATACGTTTGAGCAATTAGTTTACTATTAAACTGAAATTTTTCAAAAATATTAGTTAATAATTTAAATAAATCATCAGAGGTGCGACCTGAACTTACATCAAAGAATCCTAAAAACCTTTCAACAATATTACCCTCGATCGTGTATCTTACAATAATAGACAATTGCGAATTACATGTTATATCTGTTGTTTCGTCTATTTGCCATGAAAAATATTCTGAATTAAAAATTTCACAATCTATTTTTTTCTTTACAATAAAACTAATTGATTCTATTAATTCGTTTTGAATTGTTTTCGATGTGCCAAAAAATACAGAGCTATCATCTTAGAATTTTTGTAAAATGGTATCATGTTTTGCCGTTAATAAAACAAGTTCTTTAAAATTTCCCCTATTTGCAGAAGTATTTGTTTCATTATGTCCTCTGAAAGATAATTCCTGTGTACAAAGAAATATAGTAATATCAATTAAACGCTTTAATATATCTCGATTTTGGCTAACTTCTTTATTGTAATTCTCCATTTGATTGCGCCTCACATTGTCTATCGCATCCGCGATATTATATTTTCCGAACATATGTAATTTACAAGTAGCTAAAATGTGATGTTTGGATTTAGTATGTTTTTCTACTGATCGCGACAAGTTTTTAAGATCAAAATAACCCGTTTTACTCCAAATACTATCTGTATTTGTGGAAAAAATTATACATGCCCAACAAAATAATCTGTTTCTTTTTATACTACCACATAACCAATTACATTTGTTATACCACGAATTATTGAAATTTCTGTTAGACTTACCGTGTATTGTAAGAGATTTTGATAAATCAGGGTTTGGTTTTGGAAGGTTTTTGACATATAATTGATCTTCTACCGATAGAACAACGAACGTATTTCTTATTAAAAAATCTACAATGTCTTGTGTATTTCTTACATTTTCTAAATCCATATTCACAATTTTTAAATCACTGAAAATATCACTAAACAATATTAAAATATTTAACCTAACTTTGTTATTCCCCCGAGTTTAACTGCTGTAATTTGCGATTCGGGCCGAGAATGTCAGCCTCGAGTATATTCGGTAGTTCGGCGATTGTGATTCGATGAGAGGCTCAGTTTAAATTGGCTTCAGATAATTATTGTATTGTACATACATACATACATTGATATCTAAATAATATCTACTTGAAACAATAAAAATATTCCTGTTAAAACTTAAAACATATTATTTGCGTGGAGGAAATATTGAGAAACTGTACAAGAAGAATGTAAACCTTTAGACATCTTTATATCATTAAATAAATACTTAATTTATCCTATTAATAATGCTTTCTATATTATTAAAAAATTCAAAAATCTCACAATAAAGTTAGAAAAATCTATTAACTTTTTGAATATTTTTTCTTCTTTGTTATCTTAAATATGTAGCTAATACTTTACTGTAATTTCCATAGAAATTGAGAATTTTTTTGACTGCTGTAGTGCGTCATAAATTTTCAATGATAGGCAATGAGTGGCCGGGCCTCAAATATTCGTGTTTAGTAGGGATATACATAGATCAAGCATGAAGTTGGTCGGGGCAAGTATACGCGCTCGTACATTCGCACGGAATTAAAATGAAATGATAAATTTGTACTTTGCTTGTAATGCCGGTTTATTTAAAACTATTTTCTTATTATTTATAAGATAAATTCTGAATAAAAGATGATAATTAATTTATAAAGAATTTTAAAAGTATTCATATTATTCTTGTTATAATTCCAAGATTTAGATGGTGAGGCACTGCCTCACCTGCCTCACCTGACTAGCCGCCACTGGAGTATATCCTCGATGACACGTTTACGCTGTTGGAATCCCTTGACTCGTATTTCGTACATTTCTTGACTAGACTAGGACACTATTAATTTTTTGCTTTACGGTTAATTTTTGCATCAACAGTCAAATCTTTTCATCAAAAAGAAACCTTCGTCTCGTTTTCAAAAGAATACAAATACAATAAGAGAGTGTAGCGAACAGCTTGTTTTGTTCTGGAAACCTTGGAGAGAATTTCTCGTACTTTTAGTATGTACGATTTGTATCGATAGTCCTCTTCAATATTACCAGCTTACTTATATCAGCAATCGATGCCAGTTTTTGCAATGATTGCCTAGGGTACTTCTAAATTATTGCGGTTCGTTATTTCTAGTGACTCTTCCTCGCCGGCATGCTGGATTATTCCCTGTACTGTTTGAAGCCATATGTTTTGTTATAACGTCATGTTGATTTCGGGTATGCAAAAATGGGAATTATTTCTGTTGCTGAGTGCCTGTTAATGATCGCGGTTTTTCGATCATACTTGGCTTCAACATGGCGACCATTTTGAGATGATGACTGTTTTTATAGTCGAAGTGTGAAGCTTCTTTCGACGTCAACGTCGACCGTTGGTGGACGTACAATATAGTAGGAAATTTGAATTAAAATATTGGTGACGCATCATGTATATTGCATACAATATTAAAAAGGTTAATATGAATTTAGTTACATTAGCAGAGAATATATTTTAAATAAATTTGTGTTTAAGAGTAAGAAATATTTCTTAATTTAATGAATAATATATTAACATGCATATTTGTACTCACAATGCTCTTAATAGTATTGTTTGTTTTTTAGATCAATGTGTCAAGCTTTAGTTGTTCAAATAATTTTGCTGAAACTAGATTAATCTTAAGCTTTAAGATCTTTCTAAATAACAGCAAAAGAGAAGTTCTTTGTCATTCTTTTATTTAATTGAATTGTTTTGAGGCTTTCTTATTGCGTGACTGAATTGTACGTATACATATCTTTATTTAAACAGTATATACGTACATATACATATATGTACATATGTTTATAAATTCTTAATTGATATATTAAATATCTTTCAATATCCTTGTACTATACCTTGTTTCAGAATAAGTTGTGATTCAAATATTGCGCCAAAATGATACATGTTTTAAGAGATTTCAGTAGTTTTTGAGCAGGATAGTTTAATATGGAAAAATAAATACCAGATATCCGCCATATTTCATAACCTGCAAATGTTAACTTTTATTGTCACATTTATTTACTTTACTGTATTATTAAATAAAATCTGTACTCTTAAGTACTCGTACAAGAATGAGTGATCACCACGGTTCGAGTAAACTGTTAGTAACACCACCCAAACAGCGCAATGACTGAGATAATTTACGCATGAAAATGTTAACGCTACAAACTCCAGGAGCGACAGTAATTGTAATTAACATCTTTTAAACGCTAAGTAAGTTGTAAGTATTACTTCCATAAAAATACATAGAAAGAATATATTATGGGGCTGGTAAAATTAACTGTATAACGTATTATTATTAAAGAATATACATAAACAGGTGAACTTAACCTTCCTAAAAAACAAGTAGGCATGTGAATCTTTGAGAACTTGATTAATCTGTCGAAAGTACTGTAAGGCAGATGGTGCACAATTTCATTTTTAAAACCAAACTTTCACAATGTCGTACATACCTTCAGTGCCTCCTGGGCATAATATGTTTCAAACAACACAATCAAATCCACAATACTACATAAATCCAATTCAAGGGCAAATGGTAACATCAATGGTCCCACAACTGCAAACTTATGATATATCACAGGCAAGTAATAATCACATTCAATATCCTTTAATTTTCCCCAATACCTCTAGTCAAACCCAGTCCTATAACCAACAATTTAATCCCGAAAATCAAGAAGAGCAATGGAAACTTGTAAAACATACAAAAAATGGTATAGAAACAGTCCAGATATTAAAACAGCAAAACAGACAAAAATGGATGACTACTGGTTAAACTCTCCAATATCTGTAACAAATCGATATGCTAGCCTAGATAACGATAATAATGATGGTGAGAAACAAGATATAGAACCGATCGAGACTAACTCCAATCTTTGTCAAAGGTGTTAAGTATATTTCTCCACTCATTGGGTTGTTAAATAGTATCGCTGCCAACTACTTCGAAATCAAAATCTTAGGCATCGATCAAGTTAAAATACAAGCCAGTTCGACAACAATTTACCCCTTAATAACAAATGCACTCGAAGAAAAGAAAACTGAATTCTACACTTACAAATTAAAAGAAAACAGAAGTTTTAGAATCGTACTTAAATATATACACTACTCGGTTAACATAAATGACTTAAAAGCTGAAATCTAGAAACACGGACACATAGTGG
>JAVIWB010003296.1:0-45175 GCA_031893035.1 Dermolepida albohirtum
CGGTACTCTACCTTTTCCATGTTTCAAAACAAGCTAAAAACAGTTCACTTTCTAGTAAAACAAACAAGAGTCCTTACCATGGGAATGAACGCAAACGTTGACAGTTATGTTTTGAAGAACTGACAAATTCAAAAGCAAATAAAATTTTTTATTAGTACTGTCTTCTTTTGCCAGACTCACTAATTACTTATCCGCTCTCGTGAAATGACTATTAAAATGAATTTGTGGATTTTCTATTAAAATTAGTATACATACATCACTTTTAGACAAACGACAATTGATATTTCTTGTCCACTGATATTTATTCAAATATACCGTCTTCAGTCCGCAACATTTATTCATTTTCATGTACATATAAATAATTATGTAACTATTCACTAAATTTATAGGTTGTTAGGCGGTTATTGCTTTAGGCGGCAAGTACTAACAAATACGATGTAACTAAATTTTAAAAACTATTGAAAGTTCATGACATTCACCGCAGTATGCCTATTGAAATGTATTATCTTCTTTAGAAGTATCAATTAAAATTTAAAAAAGTAACTTATTAGCTAGTACTTTGAAAATTTACTATTTTTCGTGAGGTGATTACAAACACCTGCTTTACAAAAAAAATTAATTACACGTCGTATGAATTATGTTATAACGTAAACATCAATTACAAAAATTTGATTTTAATACTTAATCGATAGAGAAAATTTAAGAGATGAAAAAGAAAACGATTTTTTCGTTTATTTTTGTGCAGTGCCCCCATACAGAGATGATTCTCTTACACAACCTCTCTTCACTGTTTTATTGCTAGAACATTAACTATTCTGAATTTATTAATAAATAGATAATTTACGTCGTGGTCAGACACGACGAATTTTTAAGTTTATTTTCTGATTATGAGCGAGAAAACATATACACACACCCAAATGCCGTAAAATTCTACCACACTTCCTCGACGTAAAGCCTTACCTTCTCATTGGTCTTTTATTACGATCGTTATAGTGTTTAACGGAGAACGCGGTAGTGTTCGGAATTTATTATTTAAGCCTATTATTCGGTGTTATCAACAATATATTACCACTTATTCACCGGCCGAATGTGATTTCACATATCTGCTCGTAAATTAAACAAATCACCCGAATCTTTTTATTATCGTGTTTTGGTGCTGTCAGTGACTAAATGATTCTTCGATTAAAAAGAATGCTTTATGTTAACAACAGCAGTATATTATTTATATTTTTTTACTGTTGAAAATAATTGCTTCATAAAACCCTGTCTACGCCTCTCCTCTTTTGCCCCGATATTAAATATTTTTAGATTTCGAACCTATAGCATTTTAACTATCACACTGTATACTTCCTTTCGAAATATTCGAAACAATAATTTTATAAAAACTATAATAAAAAATTTATTATACAAAAAAAAGTCATGCAATATGTGAAAGAACTACGAAAATAATATCCAATTTTAGTAGAAATTTGTACGTGCTCTTGTTAAAGGGTGTATTAAAGTGCTTTAATATGCTGGGAATCTTGTTATTAGATAAATTTTTTCGGTAAATTTTTAAGCTTTCTAATTTATTTGGAATGAAAAAAAATGAAAGATTAATGGGTGGATAAAATTAAAACAGAAACTTTATTAACATCAGTTAAACACCCACCATTAGTCATGATCTGGTTATGGCATCGGACCTCTTTATTTTGTGGAGAGCACTATGAATCCAGTGCAATACAAAAAGGTTGTTGAAACTGTATTTTGCCTTACCTAAACTCATTAAATAAAGGAGAAGGACCATACACTTCCATACGGGATGGAACAAGCACCCCTTCACACACGTTTATTTAATAAAACTTAATTATATGACAATACTTGTCCTAGAATCCGGTGCTCCGCCTGTGGCACTACACCGGATCACCCCTTCACACAGGATCGAACGCCATATATACATACATTGCCATACAGCGAAATTGATAAGAAATCTGTTTCAGGAGCATAATATACCACATTTGCTCTGGCCAAGAAATTTACCCGACCTAAATTCGATCGAAAATGGAACATGTTGAAACAGTTTACGAACTTATCCCCTAACTTAACAATAGCAGTTCTTTTTACCACTTTTTGCAGGTTTGTGTTTTCTTGCCAATGTCTGTGAATATTAAAACAGACATTGGCAATAAAACACAAACCTGCAAGAAGTGGTAAAAACTTGTACTAACGGTGAAAACTAATGGTGTTAGATAATGTATTATAATAAGAGCATGCTCTATATATGTACATGTGAGTAACGCATAATATTTGTCGCATGAGGGCAGTAAAACAAATTGTCCGATCTAACTTCTAGCTTTGGAATGAAGAAGTTATAATTTTCTAATAATTTTGGAACGTTTATGCCATTATTAAATAAATTAAACAATAGTCTTATAGAAGCCTGATTTCGACGTAATAGCAAAGAATCCACGCCAAACATATTCAACAGGAAACGTATTTGGTGTACATATGTATATAGGAGACCAAACCAATAAAGCACACTCAAGTTCAAAGCGTACATATGAAAAATATACGCATAATATTGCATCCAAAGTTACACGTACTTCTAATTATAAAACGCAAAGCTTTTAGACTAGAGTTAGTATTTTTTCGATATGAGTAAAAAAGCATATGTTAGAATCGTCGTTAACGCCAAGATACACTATATCTTCGCGTCGCGGCAAGGGGAGCCATTTAGATAATAAGGATGAAATATGGTATTTCTGAAGAGGGTAAGCACTCTACATTTAGGAATATTTATTTCCATTTTACTTCTAATATACCAATATCGTACAATATTTATTTGATCTTGTAAGAACTCAATCACCAAATTGGATTACTTGGTGAAAAAGCTCATCGCTAAATAATAACTTGTGACACTGAACCTCACTGCGAAGATCATTCACAAAAACTTGAAAAAGCGAGGGCCCCAAGTTCGTGCCCTGAGGAACGCCCTCCGCCGAGGGTGGAATAAAGTGATTCGAGTGATGGACCAAATAAGAAACGCAATGGTTAATATCAGACAAATAAGAAGAAATAAATGATATTAATGATGGAGCGAACCCTATAGTTTCCAATTTATTGAGACGTATTCTGATCAATACGATCAAAGACCTGGGTCAAATCGGTGTAAATAACGTCCACTTGAGCACTGCTATCCAAAGATCCTGAGTAAGAATGGTTAGCTTAGTTATAGTTGAATGCTTACTGACGAAACGATGTTGATCAATAAATAAGAGAGACTTAAGTTTCGAATAAATGCAACGACAAAGACATTTTTCAAAAACTTTGGTAAATATGTTAATTATTGTAATTGGCTGGTAATTTTCGATTAGAAACGTCTTCAACGAGAGATTAAAAGCAAACACAAAGCCCCGACAAAGATGTAAGCATAATCTTATCAAAAATGAGTTAATATGATTATGACGCATGTGAAGGTACTTTTCATTTCTCTGATATTTCGGACGACCCGATCTTCAGAAATAAACGTAACCGTAATGTAATTATTTACTCCCCTATAATGCCGGTGGAAGAATCAGATGGTGTCTTTGGTATTTTGCGTACAAATTGCCGGTTAACAATGTATTAATGTGCTTTAATTTAATGATAGATGTACTTGAAGGTAGGATCAGTTAGAATTGAAAAACAAAATTCCATTTCAAACAATACCAATATAATCATATCTGTGAAACTATGGCAACTTTAGATATATACGCTATGGATACTTCCTCTATTTATTTCCATTTCTGATATCTAAAGCTACAAGTCACTTGCAAATTTTTTAATAACTCAAATTATTACAAGAATATGTAGTCATAAAAATTTGAATCTAATTACATCAACTATAAACTATGAAGGTCCAATCAACATTCGCATTATCCATCGATTAGAGAAATATTCGGTTAACTATTACATATAATATATTCTCGATGTATTTTGATTGCTGAACTTGCCGGCAGCCACATAAAAACTAGCACGAACACACACACATACAGACATCGCGTCTATATACACATAATAAATGTGCGTTTGTGTCAATCTTCTCAACTCCGCGTTTGACCGGATCCACCCACACTAGTCATACCGCCACCGCCACAGAAAATCGCCTCTCGCAATGTGCCCTACACGCAGCGAAATTAAAAGACCAAAATGAAACGAGAACAAACGCAAAATAAAGGAAAAAAAAAGAGGAAGAAGAGAATAAAAAGAACAAGAGGAGATACCGAGATACTCTTGGTGGCGTGATCCTCTTCCTTTTCCATAGTCTTTCTCTGTTATCGGGGCCCCCATAGTAGTGACCACCTCCAGAGAAACAACCTGTTGGTGACGTCACACGTTCGCGACTCTCTCACAGAACGAAGAGGTGAACCGAAGAGCTTGTGTTTGGTGTGCGTGTTGTGTTATGTGTGTATCTGTGTTTGTTGTAGCATTAAGACAAGAAGACCGCGGACCTTCAGCGCAGACGGACGGCCGATCGATCGAGCTCCTAGTAGCGTGATCGTAACTGAAGAAGCGGTGTTATCCTGCTCGTTACATATATTAATCCTGCAATTAGAATATATCATCCATGTACTATTCTATATCTGTCATAATAAATATCTCTCGTTATATTTTTTAAACTTTTAAGTAACATCGAAAAATTCCGAAAATAAAATAAATATAAAACTAAAAAAAGGGAAGGAAAACAAGTAGTTAAGTAGTGTGTTAATGTGTTTGAATGTGTCTTGACAGCAAGTTTATTTTTCTTTGCCTCCTTTGATGTGAACAGTGGGTGTGATCCTTCAGAAATAATATAAATAGTCAAAGTGTTAGGGAAGAAATCAACAAGTGTTCTTTGGTTCAAGATGGATTAAAGCGCCAGTAGACGGAAGATATAAATTCAAAACGGAACTACCGGAATGGATGAGGTACTTGTTTACTATAAATTTTTATAAAAGCTCTTAAAATACCACTACTAAATATCGAAATTATAAAATTTCGAGAATATATTTAATGTGTTTAATGAAGTAAATAATTATGAAACTTCGTTATCTATGAGTGTTGCTATCTTCTTTAAAACGCGGAATATTGTTTATATACAATATATTTCTATTTAATCTTGTTTGAAAATCAATTGTTTGTTGATAAAAGAACGTTCTCAAAATATAGCAAAAATAGGGAACGAATTTAATATTAAATTTTCATGTTGTAATATTTACTGATAAAAAGATTATGTAACGTTAATTTTTTAAAACTTTTGAAGCTCGTTTATATTTTAATAATGTCAGTACTAAAATAAAAAATAAAATAATTTGATTGTCCGAAAAAGTTACAGATCCAAGTAAGGGGCAAATTTCCTATGCAAATTTAAATAGAAACTAAATAGTAAAACTAAATATACATTTAGTACACATGCAGATTTACAATTAAATATACTGGGTTATTCAAAAGTAAATTCCCAATTTGTAAGGGCTCTATTTTTGTACACATTAACGTTTGTTTTATGTAGATATTATGGTTTAGAAAGTTTGGAGTCTTTTTTTTTCTGTATATATACATACATAGATGATGATTTAAACTGCAGCTTTAAGTACTTTTGAGCAATTTTCAATATATATTTGTTAAAATGGTTTTGCCGCTATGGGTTTATATTGGTTTTATTCAGTACTACTAGGTGTCCAATAGACAATATACTAACACATTAAGAAGATATCAAACAATGCTTGAATTGAGAAATGGTTCTTGTTCAGTAAAATCATTTAGTAAGCTCGTGCAAAAATTTGAGGAAGCTGTTATAGGTAGCGATAAAAAACGATGAGCTATATCAAAATTAGTAAACAAATCAGCGCAGCTCCCGTTCTATAAGAAGTTTAGAATGTTCGTGAAAATTCTGTATATAGGTATGATGTTTCTAGTACTAAAAAGGTTTCAAAACGAGTACAGATGATTTATTCAACAGTATGGTGAATTCTGAGAAGAGTTTCGCCTGTACCCAACAAAATGAACTTAAAGAAAATGTGAAGCAAATATTTATAGAAATACAAAATAGCGGTGAATAACTAGACAAAATCTTTTGGATAAATGAGGTACATCTTGAATTAAATGGAGATGTTAACATACACGACCGCAGTATATTTACAGAAAGTAATCCAAATATGATTAAATGATATCAAGGTTACTATCTGGTACAGGTTTACGTCAAATTCTCCCATAGGACCTTATTTCCTGTGAACCAATATAACATGGGCAGACGAAAACAGTGACGATAAATAGGATGATATTTTTGAATGTTGCAAGGCTTTGTACAACCAGCCTTACAGAAATGATATCTGTTTAACATGGTTCAACATGTTTTATATGCAAGACGGTGCTCCATACCGCATAGGCAATAGTGTAAAGACACTACTACGTAACACGTTTAGCAATCACTAGATGTAAATTCGGCTGACCATTAGTATAAAATTTTGAGTTGCCCCAAATAAAGAGTATATCTAAGTAACCCTAGAACTTGAACTGAAGCAATCGATATTCCATGCCATGCTTTTTTTAATCTGTTCATTATTCAGAACATATGTGGGCAACCACTAGCCCGCTGTAAGATTTGATCCGGCCCGCGAGACATTGTCGTATTATTTCATGTCTGATATCTATCGCTAAAAATTATGAACACTACTTTAAAATGCACTACTTTTAAACGCGGCCCGCGAACGTATTTGCACATTAAAAGTTTGGCGCACAACATGTCAAAGGTTGTCCATACTTGATTTAGAAGAACGATTATTTTAATTGTAGGCATTGTATAAGTTGGTCGTATTTAAGTTTATGTTTTTTCTCCTTTTAACAAGAAAATCAAATTTCTTTACGAACAATTTGGTGTTTTGATTTTTGCAGAAATATAAAAATTTGGCAAAGTTAGGGTCACTTTCAACTGGGATCGAATAACGTAATATATAATATTATAATCTACATACTTATAACTAATATAACCAATAAATTATGACAATGATAGGTGTTATAAACAAAATAAATAAATGAAATGGGAAATTAAACAAAACACAAATCGTAGACCTACAATTCAAATTCAAATAAATCTTTTACTTGATATTATATAACTAAAATATTTTAATTGAATTACATTTGTAACCAAAAACAATTCTATCTAAAATAATCCCTTGGCATATCAAATACCTCACTTAATGAATCAAAGTGTGAATCATAAATAGAGGATATAACATTAAAATTGCGGACCATAATCATTAGTGGAGAGTGAAAAACTGCGTTAATTGTTACCATCGAGACGTAAAAAGTTACCGTCATTGTTTGTATTATATATAAAGTTTATATTATAACTTGTCGCATTGATTCTAAAGATTTCAAATTAAATATTTGTAGGAGGATGTTATAATCAATACGACAGTGAACGAGTTTTACACCCTTTATTGCATGCATTGAGAAATTTACACTGAGTTTTCTCTATAAGCCTGGGATGGGATTTATACTCCTCAGATAGACGTCGTGTAAGGTCACTGCGAACCTATATTTATCGCAACCGATATTGTCCAGCAATATTTCTAAACATAATGAACAACAAAGGTTCCAAATTCGATTCTTGAGGCACTCCTAATATTAATATATACACTTCTGATTGAAATTAATTGCAATAAACGTTTTGTTTTGCTGAGAAGATAAGAGGCGAAACTGTTTCAACTGACTGCTAAAACGAAAGCGATTTTTAGTCAATATGACATGGTTGATTCTATCGAACGCTTTTGAGATGTCAGTATAAATTTTATTTACTCGTGCTCCTCAATACATTTGATACAAAATAGTATAAATTGTATAAAGTAGATGATTTTTCCATAAAGCCACACATATGGTGAAATATAGATTTTAAGATCCATCTATAATTAGATTAATTAGTAATATATGTGGATGAAACAGATTTATGCATAAGGTAGGGATGTCTTTCATACAGCTAGAACGTTAACGGTAATCAAGGCTAAATTATAAATAATTGTTAGTTGCCACATTAGAGGGGGATGAGGCTCCGTTATATTTTAAAGTAAAATTTTGGTCAACACAGTTTCAATGGTGTTGAACAGGGGCCCCTTGGAATCAAGCAGGTGATACTCTTGTTAAACACGTGGTAAAAACAACTCAATACCAGCAATTACCTACTGTAAAATATTGACAAAATTACGTATAGCTGTTGACTAAAAACGTCCAGGTTTGCGTTACAAAAAAATACACTTCATGACAGTACGCGAGTTCACTAGACATCCAAAGTACAGCGCCTTAGAGAATGTCACTCGACAGATTGATTAAGAAAGTTGATGCATATTTTGAAGACCAACGGAAATCTTTTCTTTTTATGAAACAAAGTTGTTGCAAGACTAATCGTGCGTGCGTTGAAGCTAGGAGATATTTTATTGAAAAGTAAAATTACCAATAAAATCTAGGCTTCTAGTTTACCACACAGTTCTTATCCTTCTTTATTTATCAGTAGTTTTTATCAATTCTTCATTCAGTTGACGACTTTTCTATTCCTCTATTCTTGGGTAGTTTATGTTTTTATCCGCATCTTCGAATCTTCACAACATTGTTAAGAAACAATTATAAAAAATCAGTACCTAGAGTTTCTGCATGTGACAGTATTAAGAGAATATATAAAACCCCGGAAAAAAAAGCGAAAAAACAATAAATACATACACAAGATTAATAAATAAAAATATAATTTAAAAAAGTAAATAGTTTTAAATATGTACAATAGAAATTAAAAAAGTAAAATAGCTTCAAAGGTAAAGCTGGTCATAGATGTGAAACACAGAAAAAAAGTTAGTAAGAAATCGAAAATAAATATTAAATATTTAAAGCATCTATAACAATAACAATAGTAACACGTATAGCAGCAACTAAAAGAATAATAAAAAATCAAAAAGCCAAATAATATCTTTAGTTATGAACATCGCTCCTTATTTGGAGTCTTACATCACCACAGAATTAATCGGATTCAAGCAAATACACGCTGATTCTATACTTAATAAACACCTTTTTAGTAAATTCTATTGGATTCACTAGGCATTTTCAAACTATTAAAATCCAGCGAATTTTAAACTTTTAAGATATCTAATCGTAAATATAAGTATATATAAATACTTGCTTCTTTAGCCTCTGGATTTTTTTCAAAAATATATAACAAATAGTCTATTACACGCCTTACTTCTATTTATATGACAAATAAGGAACGTTTTCTTTAAACATGAACTCTCAAAATTTCACATTTCACACATTTCACACATAGAATAGCGCAAGCGTTCTAGATCATCACGCTTAAATTTAATAGACGTTTTGTAATTTTTTTATGATCTTCCATCTTTATTTTAATTTAGGAAATCTATATGCCAGTTAGGTCTCACAGACAATAATAAAATGCCTTTTCATATTTCTTGCAATTACGCAATTCAAAGAATAGAGCGCACGGCTCTCCTTATATCATTTAATTTCCTTACAAAATTATATTTTACCTTCTAAAAACAGTATTTTTTGAAAGACGAGTACTTCTTAAATTTTAAAGGTTTATCCGAAGACGTTTATGAATTGAAAACGAATTTCCTCTAGAAAAATGTTTTAATAATATGTTTAAAAGAGCATTGCAAAAGTCAATGGAAAAAACACAACCACATCACCCATAATATGTTTAATTCTATATACAAAGAATGTCTAAGACTCTACCTACATATTTACGCTAAAGACACTATTAGGTGGAGTCTTTCTTCATTATTCTTCTTTTTTCTTAATTTAATCACCTTAGTCTGCTTGAGAAGCTAAGGGAGCTTGGTATAGTGGGACCTCTTCTAGATTTAATCGTTTCTTATTTCACGAACAGAAAACAATATATTCGATTCAATAACAGTTTCTCTAGAATTATTCAGGCAAAATCGGGATATTGTGCTATGAGCGAACATAGGACCACTTCTTTCCTGGTTTATGTTGATGACATTGTGGATTCTAGTGTGCGCCAATCTCTTCTATTTGAACCTTTACACCTCTGCCAATTATGTAGAAGACTATAAATTACTACAAAAAAACTCAGATTAAATTTCTCAATGATCCAATAGGAATAAGTTAATCTTCGGCTCCAGAAAATATCATATAGTTTTTTGTTCTTGTAAGGTTATTATCTATCTATCTATCTATCTATCTATCTATATATATATATATATATATATATATATATATATATATATATATATATATATTTGTATTCCATACAAATCTTATCTTATCTTGGGGATGGGTACATGTACAAATAATCTGAATGTTGGGTTTGAGCAATATTCAGATTTAAAGCCGTTTTTAAAGTTGTGAGAAGCGCCTTTAGGACATATGTATTTATATGCAGAAACTATAACGAATTCGAAAGCATAGAAACATTTAAAAATCTATTTACAACATTAGCAAGATCGACATTAGTGTATCACAGCTTGATATGGTTCCCGATCTATGATGTCCATGTAAATTCTGTAAAGTCGGTCCAAAGAAATTATTTGAAGCTTCTGTCATTTAAAACTGAAGATAATGTCTATAAGGAGAAAGGGATCCAACAAGATAGTCTACTGGTGCACTTCAGTCCACTACCATCGCTTACTAGACGTATTATTGCAAGTGTAAATTTCTTATACCAACTAGAGAGTGGCCCCATTGATTGTACTCAACTTTAGAAGTGGCATCGGTTAGCTTTTCCTCAAAGGAACACACGCCCCGTCAACAGCAAATACTTTCTGGTTCGTTTAAAAGAACAAACGCTGTGTTAAAATGTCCTCCAACCATAATATGTACAAATTTTAATGTTATTAGTGAGAATTGCGATCTGTTTGTGATATTTTACAAGTAGTTTCAAAATATATAGTGGGATTTTCTTTTTCTGTCATACTGAAATTTGTATTTAAGAGTATATTGATAATTTATGTTTGCGTTTATTTCTGGAACTGGGATCGTACTGTAGAAAATATACATTTATTTTTTCAAATATATCACCTCGTATTCACTGGGTATTGTCAATAGATATACTTTTCAGGAACTTCCATGAAAGAAAAACTCAAAAATAAGAGTGACAAATGTTTCCGGCATGTATCATTAAAAATGCCACGTCATCAAATAAGAATGTAAAAAACCATTTAGTGATATCAAAGCGCCGAAATTATTTTTTTTTAAACAAAATTCTCAAGGATAATTCATTCGGAATAAATATTATACGTAATCCTCATTATGTTATACCTATACCATTTTGAATCGTGATCGCCCGTGTATGTACAACCCCGGCAACACGACCAGGTGTTGTAACGAACCAACAAAACAACTCTTGAAAGCCCACCTAAGAGTTAGTCTCTCTCTCTGCGCGTTTCCTCCCGTCTGATTAATAATCGTCGGTCCCAAACAAACAACAGCACACACAGCTAATGTCTTCATTGTCTCGACTTTGATTTACTCAAGATAGTTCTAGGCTATGTACTCTACAAGTATATATATATATATATGCACATATCTGCATATATACATATATACCCCCGCATATATGTATGTATGTATATACGTACATAATTCATAATGAAAGGAACCAAAACATAAAAACCAAAAGCCAACTCATGATCTCCCCCAGTATAGTGTAATAATTCCATACTTCTCATAGGTGCGTTTTCCGTTCGCCGTATTTTATTTTTACATACATATTATGGCTTTTGTTTTGGTCGATTCTACTCCGTTTTAATTTTGCTTCACCACGAGCGGAAACGCAAATTGCGAAAGAAAATGAAATGATAAAGTGTTCTATTATTTATTGATTTCTTCTTCGGACACTATGTAGGTACGCGTACAGTTGAAATGCAAGAAATAAATTTTATTTCGTTATGTTGTTCGCTTTTTACCGTGATGCGGTTAAATAATATGTAACGAAGGTCTTATATGGTAATGAGCAAATGTTGGACGTGAAATACAGCCGAGAAACACGCTCCGCAGCCTCGAGATCAAAATATTTTCTTTCTTACATTGTTTTGCAACAGCGAATATAATCAATTTAAAAAGTCTGTGCAAGCAATGTGTTGCTACATTATTTGAAAATGCATTAGTTCGATGTACGAGGGTGATCCAAATTTGACAGGCATTTTATTTTCTTCTGGTCGATGTAAACTACAAATTAATATTATATATCTAACGACTCTCTTTTAAAATATACATCGCTCAGTTAGCTTCTATATTCCCGTCGAAAAAAAATCTTTCGGTTGACGACGTAGCTAATTTTGCACCGCATCCTTCATTTCCTCAAGCAAATTGCTTGCTTCCCAAGAACTTTTTGAGTAACCCAAAGAGATGGCCAAGTCCAGACTGCATGGAGGGGTGAGGTAGTTCTTTCCAACTCAGTTTAGCCAGTGTATTGTTCGTTAGATGAGCTGTGTGTGGGAGAGTATTATCGTAGATAGCGCCGTTGCTTAAGAGATTGTGCTTTTTTTCGTATGCCTAATTTAACCTTTCCAAGAAGCTCTGTGTAATAATTTCAATTAATTAATTCCCTTTTTTCACGAAAATCGACGTAGATTGGTTCAAAAAAGTCTCTATTACTTTGCCAGCCAATAGTTGTATTTTGAATTTTTTGAGCGGAGGTGAGCTTGATTGACTATGCTAATATTCTTTCTTTCTGAGAAATAATGGTGTATCTATGTCTCGTCAATTGTCATGATACGTGACAAAAAGTCGTCGCCATCATACACATCGCTTCTGCTGTTGTTACGCGGATAGTTGTTTTAGAACCTACCTGGCGTTAATTTTATTTAATTCTAGCTTGCCCTGGACAATAGTATGAACACTACCAACACTGGTGTTTACAATCCTAGCAATTTTCTTCACAGATATTTGCCTATTACTTCGAATAAACTGCTAAACTTGTTTAATGTTCCTAAGATTCGCAGCAAATGCTGTATGGCCAGCATGTGGCAAGTTCGACCATATTAGAATGGTTTTACACAACTCGAAAACTGCTTTGAGTGACAAACACTCTTTTCCAAACTATTTATGAAATTTTTGATGAACATCAGCTGCTTTTACACCTTCATTGAAAAGAAATTTAATAAATATTCGTTGCGTAACAGAATTTGACACATTTTTTATTTTATTTTAATATTTTTTTTTTATATTTTACCAAACAGAATTTCTTCCATTATTAGGATAAAACCAAACATACGTACGTGACACAAATATGTTTTTTAACAGTAACAAAAGGCGATTATGAAATTTCACAAATCATCACTAAACATAATAATTCTTTACGTGTAAGAACATGGTATAAGCAATATATGTATGTATATATAAGTACAAGAAACAAATAGAGAAGAGGAGAAAACATTAATTGCTGCTACTTGTCCGCAACTGCCAATCTGAGTAAAGCTCCCATTGGATTATGATGAATATCTCCCGCACAAAATATTTTATTAAAATTACTGCACATTATATACAGAGGTACTACTAAAATAGTATTAAAGTCGTCTATTTAGTAGATGGTCGAGAAAATGTAGTACAATAACGAGGAATGTAAAATCGCAATTTAATTCTTTGAAGGAGTGAATGTTGGTGTTATGTAAAAGTTTATATAAAAAAATCAAACCAGTAGTAATGCGTTTGTCTTCTAGCAAGGTAACATGAAACCCGTTGAAGCAGTTCCATTTGGTCGATACCATGCGCTGAATAAAGGCCGTCAACCCGGAAGGGGGAATATTTTTAAAAAATAACAGATAAGAAGACGTTTTCGATGTGGCTAACAAAAGTGAGCTTTTTATCAAATAAAACGCCAAGATCTTTTACTAGATTAATCCGTGTTAATGAAGTATATCTAATAAGATTTAACTTCTTTGTAAAGGGTTTTCCAATAGGGACTTGACAACTTTTAATTCAATTTGTGAACGCACTCTTTCACTAATCATCGAACTGTCACTGTCAATTTATTCAGTAAACTTAACATTTTCATCATGGTAAAGTACACGATCGAACAACGTCTGCAAATTATAAAAATTTACTACAGAAATTCGGATTCGGTGACCGCTACTTTAAGAGCGTTAACTCCGATTTTCGGTTAATTCTCGCCCTAGTAGACAGGCAGTAACAAGTTTAGTGCAAAAATTTGAGTCTACATATTCGTTGTGTGATATTGCCGTGCCAGTGAGACAACGGGTTAGTCGAAGTGTCGAAAATATCGCTGCCGTCGAAACGTCCGTAGCAAATGATCCAAATCAATCAATTCCACGGCGTTCTCAAGAGTTGGGCATCGCCCAGACAACTTTATGGCGAATTTTGCGTAAGGATCTTGGTTTACACCCATACAAGATCAAGCTGACTCAAGAATTGAAGCCGATGGGCCATTTGAAGCGACACACCCGATTGGGTCTGGAAAAGATGAAAGATGATCAATTTCATCGCAAAATTACTTTCAGTGAGGAAGCTCATTTTTGGCTCAATGGGTTCGTCAATAAGCAAAATATGCGTTATTGGTCGGGTGATAATCCACATGTACTTCATGAAACACCACTTCGTCCACAAAAAATAACTGTTTGGTGCGGTTTGCATGCCGGCGGCGTTATACACGATAATGATCGTCACGTTACTGTGAATGATAATCGTTATCGCGCCATGATTATCGATTATTTTTGGTCCGAATTGGAAGATATTGACTTGGACAACATGTGGTTTCAGCAGGACGGTGCCGCAAGCCACACAGCACACGTTACAATCGATTTATTGAAGAGTAAGTTTGATGAGCGTGTTATCTCAAGAAATGGACCAGTCGATTGGCCGCCTCGTTCGTGCGATTTAACGCCTCTAGACTTTTTTCTTTGGGGCTACGTCAAGTCATTGATCTATGCCAACAAGCCGACAACGTTGGAAGAGCTCAGAGCCAACATTGAACGCGAAATAGCAGCCGTTTCGGCTGAATTGTGTGGCCGAGTCATCGAAAATTGGGTCCAACGAATCGACCGCTGCAGACGTGCTCGCGGTGGCCATATGAACGAAGTCGAGTTCCATTCATAAATGTTTTGATTGTACTTCAACCCGATAATAAAGTTTTTGAAATATCTCAAATGGTCTGCATTTTATTTTGAAAAAAAGTTGTCAAGTCCTTATTGGAAAACCCTATATATGCCATAATCATACAGTAATTACTCTCGCAGCAATCATTAATTAAATCTAGTAGATTTTGCATTGAGAATTGAGCAAAATGTAACTTCTTGGACGCATCATCATCTATATAATAGAAGCGCTCCCAAATTGAGCCCTGAGGCACACCCGAGGTTACGAGAAAATGATAAGATATATGTATGCCCATTACGGTATATTGTCGCATGACTTTGCTAATACAATTGACAGTACTGATACAATCAAGTTGTAGCTGTTTGTGGGCTAAATGTGTGGCTAAATGCCTACTTCGGTGAATATAAAGCCGTTTTGCAGTATATCTTCAATTATATTCAGTCAAAATTAACATTAATCCCCCTCATTATAATCCCATTAAACCTGGATCGAATGTTCCAGAACGCATTAAAATCTCATTGAAATCCCAACATCGGGGGGCAGTCATAGCCAGTTTCAGGATGACGCTTCACTACGAAGCTGCTCCTGAAGAAGATATATATATATATATCTAATATATATATATATTAATAATAATAATATATATATATATTAATAAATGATCCACGAAAAATAGAAATTTTGCTTTTGAAACAACCAAATAATTTGCAGTTATTTATCTTCAAAAAACGGTAAAATAAATATATTTTGTATGGGACGTTGTACAAATGCAAACATTTTCTTTTTACTCCACGTATAATAGAAAAATAGTAGAAAGAAATAACAGAACTAATTAAAATATCCTCGGTATCATTGTCATTACAAAAGTAAATATTGTTTAACAATAAGTTAACTGTTCAACTTTGAATCACGTATGACATCAGCATGTTTGACAGCAATAGTCAAATAAGTCTAAAAAATTTGTCAAATAAATTAATTTAATTAGTAAAAATCTACTCGCAATCATGTATGTATATATATTTAGTTAGTGACAGAGTATTAAAAATCAGTGACTTATTTTTACATACTTATTCGACCAGAAAAATACTCAACCAATTTTCATATACCTTAAAAAATTTCTTACGGTATCGATATTAAATAATTTGCATTGAAATATTTTTGAAAGATCGCTTACAATTTATTTAACAGCACTACTTTTTATCAATTTACCAAATACCTAGAGGAAAAGCAACAACAATAGTAGTATGGCTATTCCGTATACCATTGCGTGTTTATTTCGAACAAGAGTTTGTTTGAGCAAGTATTTAGATACAATTTACTATAGTGAATTCTAGTAATTATGTATATAAACATACTATCGCAGTAAGTACTTCGCAAACGTGAGAAGGTTTGAGTATGTTTATTACACAATAGCATCTACTTATTATACTTTATAAAAAAGAACAGGTAAGTAACCATTGTAAATCTCTTTATGTGAACATTTTCCTATTACAAAACTAGATTGGTTGTAAAGGTAACATAAATAATGTGCGAACGATAACTATTAAATATTTAAAAAATATTTAAGAAAATTATGAATAAAAGACAAAAATTTCCGAGCGAAGTATAGTCCGTTTCAAAGTATAGTGCGGAATCATAAACAGTCACATAAAAGGTCTTTTGTTGCGACGATAAATACAAATTTTAAGTGCCCGTAAAATAACTTGGCCGGCTTAAGGATAATAGGAAGGTAAAGTAATTAATGAAATTTAAAAATTTTCTTTCCCTATTGTGTTATTACTAGACTTGTCATGTCCCGGTGGGACAAATCAAGATCCACTACATAAAATACGTATGTGCACATATGCCTACATACATAGACAAATTTGAGCCAATAATGCGAATATTTCCGTCAATTGTCGATCGTCTCAAGCAATGCGTATGCACGTCATTGCGCTTTTAGTTAGCATCGGTACGTAGCTTGGCTATGTTATTTGTTTTACATTTTATGTAAATATATAATTAAATATGTCGTGCGGAAGGAAAAAAGCGAGTATTGGTTGACAAGGTCAAGAAGATTGTCAGTGAATTTTCTGATATGTATATTTTGTAATTGTTCTACAACAATACGAATAGTTTACGATAAACCGCTGATGCGCTGGAACAAACACGACCATAAAGAATATGTTGTCAGTAAAAAGTACAAAAATTTTAAAAAATGGCGTGTCACCACGGGTAAATTGATGCTAGATGTACTTTTAATGGTCACATTACACAGCAATTTACCGTTAAATTCACTAATATTTCGCCTACATCTGATTGTCGGTAGGTGGATACGTACTTACTACAACTGATCCTGACCTGTCGCGCCACGGGAAAATGACAAGCCTAGTTATTACTTAGTAATACCAAAAGGAGAAGGTTTTTACGAAATATTAACAGAAAATAATAAAATGTTTTAATGCTGTATACCTAACTATATGCTTTTGTAATGTTACATTTATTTACTTTATCTGTAGGGAAAATTTGGGATGTTATTCTTCTTAATGTCTAAATGTTAGAGTTAAAATGAAGCATTCAACTTTTATTTCAAAGTGTTGAGATAATGGGACGTTGTAAATTAAAAAATTCACAATATTACTTGGAAAAATGTTTCTGCAGTTACTTTAAGAGATCTTCGACCAGTAGATGTGGATGCCAGTGACGGTATATATATATACAATTCACTTTGCATCCACGTATATATATATATATATATATATATATAGCTTTCATTCATATATATATATATATATATATATATATATATATATATATATATATATATATATATATATATATATATATATATATATATATATATATGTATATATATATATATATATATATGTACATATTTATACATGATGGCAAAGCAAATTATGTTATATATCTACAATGGCTTAATGGAATTAGATGGATTATGTATTTCTAAAGCTATCCAAAGAGCTTACTAAAATGCCAGTGTCGAACTATTAAAAAAATGATGAATGTTGGTGTTTCTGAAAGAAACGTGCTTTGCGTTTTCCGCCATATTACCACATCTTTAACTTTGAATTGATTTTAAAATTCAGAGAAAGTGTTATAGAACTCAATTAAAAAAATGTTTAAAAAACATATATGCAAATGCATGATGCAGGGCAATTGATCGTATTACGAAAATTGAAACCAAATACAAAGGATACATCCGGATCTCATACTTATTCTAGTGACGAAGACTGGACCGAATCAGAATTTTAGGACGATACAAACATTTTTGTATAGTAAATTTTAAATGTTTTCATCGCCTCTTGTTTATTCGTTTGCTTAATTTATAATTTAACTCTTATACAATTTACAGAATTAATTAGTGTGCAAAATGTTTTCTTGTATCTCACATACGTAGGTGACATTTCCTAAAATATACTTTCATATTATAATGCACCTATACTTTTATTATTTATAATAAAATATTGATAAGACGGCCCTGTAGAGTATTTCTCCTATTAGTCAGTTTTATTGTATACCACCCGCCGTGTTCAACCTACTGTAGAAGTTGCTGTTCGTATTAGATCTTAAAACGCACATACACTCTGCTTACCTACTTATACAATATATTGAAAATAAGGAGAGAAACTGTAGAGATTTTTATGAAAGTACGTACGATATTTGTCAATATTAATTATAAAAATGATACACCAAACTAATACAATTCAATAGGGGAAGAATAGAATTTATTTATTCATGTTATATATACGTATATATATATTATATATATTAACACAAACTAATTTGATGCGTCTCAATATCAAAGAAGCCAGTGAATTCATGAATAAATTCATTGTGGCTAGGCAAAATTCAGGGGTTATTCCTTGTATTATGTTAAGATTTCTTTCGTCTTCGGATGATTTTCGGAAAGATGCTTTATTTCGGAGATTTTCGAAAAGAAAACAATACTTTGTTACTATTACATGTAAATATTCTTAATCTACAAAACTGCTGAAAATGATTACCTCCAGCTAGGGTGCATTCAATCTTCCCCTCATTGAATGCCAAGTGACCCATTTTTAAGACACTAGTTTTTTCGATATCTATGCTTACCTAAACTTACTGTAAATAACAACTAAATGTATATTACTTAACAACATAAAAATTAATTACCAGACTTTTCTTATATTCGGTAGGCCCCGTGCGGTACATCATAGTTTTACTTAGGGGACAATAATAATTATTAAAATATTCAAACTCTCACTGCCCTATATAGGTTATAAACCTAAGCACTTTCGTTAAACAATTAAATTCAAAATTCCCGACGATAAAACTCGAAAAAGAAATAAATGACACCTTACCTTTGTTAGATACCCTAGTAATTAAGAATAATCATAAAATATAAATTGATATTTTCTAAAAAGAAACTAATATTAGATTTATCACGGTGGATTTAACTTAAAAAAGACAATCCGGGATTCCACTTATTTGTCACCCAAAAAGCCATCGAGACAAACACTTTATATCCTTACCCTTTCACCCAGTGTCAAAAATTTAAATAGAGATTATATTTCGGTTTAGAATCTCTATGGTAAATCTCAATAGGAAATGCAGAAGATAATATCGAGATAAATCAGAAATCGGCGATTTACGAAATAAAATACCTAAATTGAAATAAACAATACATCGGTCAGACTAAACTTTTGATAGAAATCCGGTATAAAGACATACGGCGCATATCAAGTTTAATCCACCTGAGAAATCAAGTTTAGCGAAACACGTACTGAAAAATAATCGTTGTGTAACCGTGTTACCGTTAAAAAAGTGTATATAATTGGAAGCAGGGGTGTACTTTAGTGTAAGGTTAATTTAGAAAGTAGGAAATATATTAAATTGTGTGAAATAAATGAGTGTGTATTTGATGGTCCTACGGTATTATTCTGTGCGAGCGGATCCAGGTGCGACACTGACACAAAATTGATATGGCAATGGGTTTTATTTACCTTTTCTGATTAATTTAATAAACCACAACCTCCATTAATATTTACCATTACTTAATTTAGTTAATTATCACAGTCCTACACGTGATACTCGGAATTTTTCAATATTTAATATCAAGAGCAAGAACTACTGTGGTGACTAGGGCTCTCTTTTATTATATGGTGATTATTAAGTAGTATACACAATCTGTTTGCTGAAGAAAACAAAAAAGTAGTACTTATGTGAAACAATATTTTTCTTTCTCAGATTTTGTATTTAGTATTCTTGATGGGAGGTTTACTTATTTCTTTATGTACTAAATATGTGTATTTTTAAGTATATACGAGGGTAACCGTTTATATTTACGATGGAACTGGCAACACTGTTAATGCTGCTTATCTAATGATTGCTTCCTGAAGTTTGTCATTTTTGACAATATATTTACCTTGACAGTTTTATTATCCGGCCGCTTATTTCTATTGTTGACAGTAACAAGAAAATTTTGTGTCCGCGAAAAATTTATATAAGGTTTGTATTTCGATCCAGGAACTGCAATTATTTTTCATAACTTTCGGCGTGGATTATCTCAACAAGAACGCATTGACGAGCTGAATTCTTTATATGGTGATGAAGCACCATCGAAAACTACAGTATATCGTAGGTATAGGTGAAATCAAACTTGGACGATGAATTTCGTGAAGGTCGTCCCACAAATGTTGTTGGGTCGGAAAACATTAATGCAGTGTCTGAATTGATAATGCAAGACCGTCATGTGACATATCGTGAGATCGAGGCATCTCTAGGTATTAGTAACACCAGCGTGCATAAGATCCTGGGACCACATAATTTGACGACTGCTCAAAAAGGGACTCGCGTCGATTGTTGCCAAGAACTGCACAAAGAATACAATGGCGGTACTTCAAAGAACATTTATAAAGTCGTCACAGGTGATGAATCTTGTATATATACGTATGAGCCCAATACTAAACAGCAGTCGACTGTGTGGATATTCCAAGATGAGCCAAAACCAACAAAAGTTGTTCGCGCTCGAAGCACATCAAAACAAATGGTCGCCTGTTTTTTCGGAAAAACCGGTCACGTTGCAACCGTGCCTTTAACGAGCTGTAGAACGGTCAATTCCGAATGGTACACAGCTATTTGTTTGCCAAAAATTTTTGAAGAAATAAGGAAAACAAACCGAAATCGACAGGCCATTCTCCACCATGACAATGTGAGCTCACAAGTCGATTCAAACAATTGAATATTTGACCGGGCAAAACATTGAATAGATGAGCCATCCGCTGTACAGCCCTGATTTAGCACCCTGTGATTTCTTCCCACACGTGAAGAGTAAACTTCGTGGTTAACGGTTTTCTACGCCGGTAGAGGCAATTGAAGCATTCAAAACTCATATTTTGAAGATACCGCCTTCACAGTGGCAGCAATACTTCTCGGATTGGTTTAAATGAACGCAAAAGTACATTGATTTTCGAGTAGAATATTTTGAAAAGCAATAAAACTATTTTCGATAATAAAAAATTTTTTTTTGTTTTCTATTCCCGCAATATAAACGGCTACACTCGTATTTACTGCATATTCGATTGCTTTTTTTTCTTTTTTTTTTTGATTGTTTATCCCATTTTGTTGTCCTATAATTAGCTATGCTGTTGGGCAAAAAAGATTATTATTATTATCATTAGTGCTATTGCATCAAAATTATTAAAAATAATAGACAAATAAAATCGTTTCTACTTTTCTAATAATGTTAAAGTTCGACTCAATAACAACTTCAAAGAAAACAACTGTTAAAAAAATCAAGGTGGTCCGTTTTCGAATTGGTGATGTATAAAAAATATTAAATGGCAAAAAATTTACACAATTCTCTAAAGCATGAAGAATATTATTAAAGAATTATTAGAATATTAATCCATCTCTGCTCAGACCATGCAAATAGCTGTTTATAAACCCTATATAAATACCGTTAACCGATTCAAGGCATATTAATATCGTTTTCATATACCATACTATTTACTGCATTGATCATAAAATCTTATGCGAAACTCCGAGAAAGCGCGGCAAACCGAGAAGAAAAGAAAGAAACTATTTATCTTGCAGCTAAGGTATCACTTAACAGAAATTCCGCAGATAAGAAAATGTATTCGAAACGGCCAAATAAATTAACGTTTGTACTTAAAGCAGTATTACTTCCGCATGAAGAAATGGGGAATCGCAGTTACAGAGGCAGGTACGGCTTTCCGTGCAGACGACGGCGACCAATGTAATAAATCTAGATAAAATTTACAAAGCTATTAGTCTCTTATTGAAGGCTAGAGATACAGTGCATAACAGGAAATGTACAGTAAACTAAAAAATTCATTTAACCTAGAAAGTGTTGTACCTACAGACAATAGGTAAGATAATAAATGAAGAACCTAAAGTGGATTTTGTGTTTGGGGTTTTGTTAGGGGACGGATTCCAGATAAACAACCTGTCCAGACCATTATTGTTTTGATGGATAAGTTTATAGATATGTCTCGGACGTTTTAAAAATATTTAGAAATTAGCACTGCTTACATATTTTGAAAGGCATTTTAAAAGGATAATTCACTTCTATTTGTACAGGTTAATATATAATATTTTTATAACATAACTAAATGCCCACGAAACAACTTCCTCAATAATACAAATACCATAATGCCTTTACTAAATTTCATAAAATACATATTTTAAAATCGATATCTTAACTATCATTTGTCTATGTTAATTTAGTTTCGTAAACAACAAAATACCTTTCCAAATTTTTGAAATAAATACTTTTCTTCTGCATATTTTACTCTTTCTACTCAAAGTGAATAAGATTTTTTTTTATTAATATTTATAATTTCAATAACTTATTAATCTCTGAAATTTATATTGATATTAAAAAAAAATTTGCGAAAAAATTAAGAAACATTCTAGAAACAGTAGATAAACAATAGATTTACTAACAAGATATTACAAGCTCGTTGATTACAAAAATAGCACAGATTAAGCTAAAATCGCATGAAAATTCTGTTATATAAACAGCAAAACGTAAAACTTGTTTCAATTAACACAAAATTTATACTCTTCTGGTGTTTATGTATTGTTCTGATATCATTTCTAATAGACTACACAATAAAGGTAAAAAAAACTAGTACTTTGCGCTTGTCATGAAGGACTTTTATAACAAATGACGCCAAATGCAAGAGCTAAGTAATCCACACCTATCTATAAGCTGATAGTTCTATTCCGATTGGAATAAAATTGAGCAATTTGGTAAAGTGCAAATCAAAATATGTATTTTTGTCATGTGACATGTGCCAAGCTTGAGAAAAGTGACAGTGTTATACAAAAACTTCAATGCCAATGTTTGTTACACGATTTTAATTTTAACCCATTAGCGACCATAATCCCCATTTGGGGATGTAGATAATTCATAAAATAAAAGTATTTTTCTTATTAGTTCTTCTTTACACGCAACCGCCCATGATCCCCATTTGGGACTTTTTGAAAAATATAAAATATTTTCAAAATGAAACATAATTTGAACATATTTACATTATTACAGACTTTTTTGAGTATTTATATATCCTTTTCAGAAAAAATTTTCAAAACAAAATTGGGCGTTAATGGGTTAAGGAAGTTGATAACAACAAAATAAAAGCGTTGTTCGAGTCAGTCATGGCACACGATACGAGAAGTTGCACACATTAAATATTCATCGCTCAAGTGTTCATGATTACAACGAAAGAGTTAGAATACGCGAGCAAGCTCGTTGTTTGGGTTTCTCATGAACTCAAAAAAATTCAATTAGTAGCGCCTATAAAAGATATACTCCTTAAATATGAGAAGAACTTTCTTTTTTGGAGCCGGCGATAAGAAGTGAATCATTTACAGCAATATAGTGTAAAAACGGTTTTGGTACCGATCTGAAGATTCGATATTGTCGAAAGTAGACATTCATCAGAGGAAGATTGTGCTGTCACTGTGATGGAATTTTCAAGGTGTCTTATTTTTTTGTGCTCCTACCAAGGAAGTTGGTGGACAGTTTAAACGATTCGTCCAAAAACATTCAGGGTTGGTTAGTCATAATGGAGTCCATCACGACAACGCGAGACCGTCCACAAGTATGATCACCTGTCAAAAATTATTAGACCTCGTGCCTTTAAACTTACACTTGCTTGGTTCCCTGTAGAACTCCTTACGTGGACTAAAGTTTGACAGAGGAGGCTGTGAATTAGTACTCCGTAAAATATTTCGCAAGTATTTGTAAAGATAAGATCTTCCAATGGATAAGGAATTACATTCGAAAGGTTTCAAAAAGTTATCGAAGAAAAGGAGCAATAAGGATTGATTTTTTTTATATACGTGAAAAGAAAACAAGTGAAAAATACGTCACGACATTTCTAACGACCCAATAAATAAGCCTCATACATATGTGACAACGTACAGAAATACAGATACATGTAACTTCAAAGAAAACTAACGGTCGTCATTTAGGAATTAACAATAACAATTCCTGCATTTTAATGGAAACATAAATCAGTTTCTCACTCACATTTCAGAGGCAACCACACCAAAATCAAGTAAGCGTATTGTAATTGGATATAAAATAAATGATTCACGTCACTGTGTAACTTGATATGTACAGAAGAATTTGATATACGGTAATACTTTCGACGAAGATATGATAGATGTATGGTCGAACTACGTACGTATATGTAGATATGTATGTACATGTATGTATGGATGTATACACGTATTGTAAGTGTGTACTTACACGTAGATTGCAGATTCTTTTCACTGGAGTCTTGCTTCCATCGTATTTATGCACCGTGTTTGCGTTAAGGCATTATCAATGAACATGATACGTCTCATTGCTCAACCGATTAACTAGAACGCTTATACTGGGATATCTTTTTATATTACGTCTACTATTATTATACGGCTGCACGATTATTCGCAATAATGCCACCAAGAATTATCGTAGTATTTAGTTGGTACTGTAAGCTTTCATTATTGAAGGATTGGGTTGTGTTTTTTTGATGAGAATTTAATACACATATGAACATTGCATTAGACGAAATCACACCTAAAACTAGATTTATACATAATTATTCATTATACGAGGATAGTTTGACAAGTAGTGGGAATGACACATAGGTGGCGGTCTAATTGGTAAAACAAATGCACTGTAATTTAGGTTGCCTATTTATATGTTTACATTCCGATATTTAGATAAATCGGTTGATTAGTTTATTTTTGACAGCTGATTGAAAAAGAAGTAACACGTCGTTTTGTTAAAATGGAAAAAGCAGAGTATCGTGCGGTGATTAAATACTTCGTAATTAAGGGTATGAAACCTACCGAAATAAAAGATGAGTTACGGGAAACATTAGGTGAATCTGCTCCATCATATGTTGAGATTTGTGCTAAACGGCCAGGAATGGCAAAGAAAAACATTCTGTTTCACCAAGACAACGCTCCCTCGCATACCAGCACAGTTGCGATGTCCAAAATCCACGAGTTGCACTTCCAATTAGTACCGCATGCGCCTTATTCGCCGGATCTAGCCCCTTCCGACTTCCACCTTTTTCCAAAATTGAAAACGGCACTAGGTGGAAAGAAATTTTCGTCTAACGACGAGCTTATCATCTTCGTAAATGAGTATTTTGCAAGCCTTCCGGAATCGCATTTTAGAGATGGCATAAGGGCATTGGAGCACCTTTGGAATAAATGTATTGCTCTTTTAGGAGAATATATTGAAAAATAAAAATTATTTTGTATTTAAAAAATTCGTTTTTCTTTTCCATTCTCACTACTTGTCAAACTACCCTCGTAATTCTAAAATTTTTACTACAAACCAAATTTATCGAAATGTTTATAAAAATATTAACTGTAAAACATAAAATATACTAAATTATTCGCCAAATAAGGAATAAATACGACTTCAATTGTCCTAACATTACTTTCATACAGCAAGTAGTGAAAGAAATTTTACTTCAACACTGTAAATTACGTTTAATAACAATTTTTATCGTTTCAACAACAGTACACATTAAAATTTCACACGCTCTTCTAATAACTCAAACAATTTCTCCATCAACTGAAAACCGGATGTGGATGTATGTATACATACGCCACATAAATTGTTTTTCAACACGCACATTATCAAAATCTACAGTATGCCTTCAATTATAAAGTACATCATATTGATAAGAAACAATAAATACAGGGATTATATTAAATAATATTATAAACATTAACATAAATTTTAAAAAATTATTAGACGTGTTTTACAATTAAAATATATCTGAAAATATTAGCAGCAAGAACAAAACGAAAGAATTATTCCCATACGTTAGTTCCTATCAACACTTTAAATGTCGAACTTTTTTTATAAAGTATTCGACAATAAAAATGCTATTATAAACGGACTATAAGCTTATTTCTTTCATGTTCGGGTTTTCGACTATTAGGGGTAATAAAACACTTCATATTAGCGATGTTTCGAGAGGTTTTTTTCCCTCTTTATCAAGTTATGTATGTATTTAATTGATTCTCTTTGTTTCTTTGGTTTACAATACGTCGATTTTATATATAAATTTATTTGAAGGATTTTCTATATTTTTAAAAATATATTAATATTTATAAGTACGTACATTTTTTCCTGTTGAAACTTTATAAAATTTACAAAAACGCAAACATTTTAAAGATGGTGTTTCTGTGAGTTTATACCTATGCATGGAACTGGCGGAAATGTTATGTACATTTAGTAAAGTTTAATCTACAGGCATATGTTATTTCAAGTAAAAGGGAAAGAAAGAAATAACACACGTTGGCAGATTAGACTTTTACCAAATGTACGGAACAGTTTCATGAGTCCCACACATAAATATAAACGCACAGAAACACGGTATAATTTTGTTAATTTAAAATGTTTGTGTTTTGTAAACTTATAATTTTTAACAGGAAAAAAACGTACGTTCAGATGTCCCATACGAGTGGGTACGAAACGTCGGCAGATATACAAGTGACGCGGTTCCAGCTCGGAAGCCCAGAACCAGATAGCATAGACCACGACCGCGGAAGTCTACGTACCAGAATAATTTTTTTAAATTTGTTACATCTAGTTGCCGCCATTGTATTTTGACGCTTAATTCCAGGATCTTGTTGAAAACGTCACGTTTCATTATTAGTTACGATTTTTAGTAAAAAGCTTCGTGTCTTCAAATTTACGTAACGGTCTTTGCAATATCCAATTCGGTACAATTTTAGATCAATCGTTGATCGGCGAAGAACAAACTTCGCTTTGAAAAAACTCATACGTTATCGGAATTTTGTAAACCACGAAGTTTATTCTTCACGTGTGGGAACAAAAAGGAATCACATGGTGCTAGACCATGGGCGTACGGCGGATGGCTCATCAATTCAATGTTTCGCCCTGTGAAATATTCAATTGTTCGAACCGACCTGTGAGAGTTCGCATTGTCATGGTGGAGAATGATCTGACGCTTTCGGTTTGTTTTCCTTATTTCTTCAAACACTTTTGGCAAACAAATAGATGTGTACCATTCGGAATTGACCGTTCTTCAACTCCCTAAAGGCACTGTTGCAATGTGACCGGTTTTTCCGAAAAAACAGACGACCATTTGTTTTGATGTGCTTCAAGCGCGAACAACTTTTGTTGGTTTTGGCTCATCTTGGAATACCCACACAGTCGACTGCTGTTTACTATCGGGCTTATACGTATAGATCCAAGATTCATCACCTGTGACGACTTTATAAATGTTCTTTGAAGCACCGCCATTGTATTTTTTGTGCATTTCTTGGAACCAATCGATGCGAGTCCTTTTTTGAGCGGTTGTCAAATTATTTAGTACCCAACGTGAACATAGCTTCTTAACGGCTAAATGTTCATGCAGGATCTTATGCACGCTGGCGTTACTAGTATCTAGAGATGCCTCGATCTCACGGTATGTCATATGACGGTCTTGCATCATCAATTCAGACACTGCATTAATGTTTTCCGACACAACAACATTTATGGGACGACTTTCATGAAATTCATCGTCCAAAGAACGCCGTCCAAGTTTGAATTCACTGTACCGACGATAGACTGTAGTTTTCGATGGTGCTTGATCACCATATAAAGAATTCAGCTCGTCGATGCATTGTTGTTGAGATAAGCCACGCCGAAAGTTATGAAAAATAATTGCACGAAAATGTTCGCGAGTTAATTCCATTTTTTCGCTCACATAAAATTTTCAAGTTACTGTCAACAATAGAAATAGCGACAGGATAATAAAACTGCCAAGGTAAATATATTGTCAAAAATGACAAACTTCACGATGCAATCATTAGATCGGAGGCAATACGAAATTGAGAGTTATTTATACAATTATTTTCAATCAGCCAGTGTATGACTCCTTTTAGTTTCACACTCCTGAGGAAGCTGCAAAGGTTTTGGCAGCGAAATATAGAGCATTGAAAACTAAAATTATTTGAGTCTTTGTTCAACAGACCGATACACCTGATAATAGTTGCGTTTAAGATATTAAGAGTACGGTCGATTATACAGTCCTTACTAATATATATATATATATATATATATATATATATATATATATATATATATATATATATATATATATATATATATATAGACTAAACTTACGTAATTTTTTTAACTTTAAAATAAACCTCAAATATCGCTTTAATATAGCAAAGGAATTTGTATATTTTTAAGTGTTTTTAAATATCTAATCTCCATTATTGAACATATTAAATTTACAAAGAATGTCTAAAAGTAGTAAATAAGTTTTTCGAAAAGAGTAAATATATATATTTTAATGATATATGAGTATACATTCTCAAATATAATTAATGCAATAAATAACAAATACAGCCCATTCCAACCTACAGGTTTTCTATTAATTCTTGCATTCTAATGAACAATAATTATCGCCTAATTATCAACAATTGTGACACTTAATTTACACACCTTATTTGGTCGGCATTCTCTTAACAAAAAATGTTTTACTCTCACCGACTAAACAATAAATTTTAACATAAATAGCCATAATAATGATAATAAATATAATAATATTAATAAGAGATAGCGACAACGTAGGAAAATTAGATTTGTTTATTGGACACCTTACGTGGTACCGTGAAATCGAATTATGTGCAATTCCGTGAATTAAAATAACTTCCAAAAAAAATGTAATTAAGAAAGCAGGTGTTTGCCGTCTGGTTTTATCGAAAAATATATTGGGAAAGTTGCAATTAATTTCCTGGCATGAAATTTATAATAAAGTGTTTTGCGTCAGTGTGAATGCGTTTTATTAAAAGGCAGCAAAAAATTAGTTTAAAAATAAATTCACTTCTGTTTACTAATTTGTATTCGAATTTATTTATAATTTATTCTCAATTTCATGCATATGCAAACACTAGCTTTGCTTTACTAATTTATTAAATTTAAATATCTTTCTAGATTTTAATTTTTTTGATCATCGGGGGATTGATTTTGCATCAACTTTTAGATGTTTTAAATAAATTCTCGTCAACCTAAATCTATTCCACTTTTATTAATAGATAACTAAATTGGTTCCGATACTTATTCAATTCATTTAATAAATTCCATCATCTTATAAGACATTAATGATCGTTTGTTTCACTTGAATAATGCCGCCGGTCATAAAACTTTTGAGAAGCTCCTGTACTCTTCAGATATATGTACATATATATATATATATATATATATATATATATATATATGTTAAGACATGGATTATCGTTATTTATTGCTAACTATAGTGGTGTTAGAGCATGTGACTGACCTATACCAAGTCATATGTCCAAATGTCTTTTCGTTACATAAACTCATAAATTCTCTACTGCTAGTGTTTTTAATATTATTGCTTTTTAAATGCTAGTGTTAACATATTGTTGTGAATTTTCAATTCAATCTAATGTAATAATTGCTATTATATGATATACAACAATAATCAGTGTACATAATCGAATAATAATCTGGGAATTGTCCGATAAATGTACACGAACAGCAGCCTCTTATTATTTCGTTTTGAACTCATAATTACTCTACTATGCTATATCACTGTCAAAAATCAAAATGCGCCTAATGTAGATGCTTCTCAGCCGAAATGTGATTGTAGGTCTGTTAAAGTTTAAAGGAGAGAAATCACTGATACGGTAATAGGTCATTGCCGTTATCTAAAAATTGTTCGTAGACGTTTTTGCATTCTTAACACTTAAAGTTGATATACTATATAACTCCTTTCCACATTAATTTTCGTATAACGTATACATATTTCGATAACCAAGTTGTCCTCATGTCAGCAGATAATTAAACAGTATCGCATTTGGAAAACTGCGGCAAAAACCCGTACGAAACAAATTCCACACACGATCTGTACCGTCTAAAGCCAAAACGCACACTGTCATCAAATTTACCTACTAAAACGTTAAGTTCATTATAAAAATATAAAGTATTAAATTAGTACACCTCTAATAACTATAAGGCACTAAACTAAAACAAAAAGGTAAGTATATTATCACAAATAAACTGCTCGATAGTTCTAACAATTCTGAACGAATTTTACTTGTATAAACGTATTATACCACCATGCTAGAATTTAGTGGGCATAAGAAAAGTTGTGAGTTAACAACCCCGAAACTTAGTATTATGTATAAAATAAATAAATATATGTATACTGTAGACTAACATTACGTGTATTTAAGATATATGTACATTTATCTTTCCGGGAGAGAACAATAATGTGTATTTCAAATATATTAGTCCTCATAAGACTAAAACTGGGTTATTTTAATTATCAGAAAATGTACTTATACTGTCACGAAATATTATTGATGCTACGTAGACTTCCGCGGTCCTGCTCCATGCTATCTGCTTCTGGGTTTCCGGGCTGGAACCGCGTCACTTGTATATCGCCCGACGTTTCGTTGCCGAGAATAGGCTGGAAACCGGGCACCATATTCAGTATAATTCGAGCAAGATCCTATCCCGCATTAACCATTACTATGGTCGCAAAATCCGTAAAACGATAGAGATCTCTAAGCACCCTAATAACCTTAATCGCGATAATGACTACCCCCTACATAACGCTTGGCAATCCTGCATCTCCAAACTACCCAACCGCAACCGTAACGCTCCATTGACCCATGACCCATTACCCATATATTAACCCGTCCTCCATCGACTTACACCAGTTTCAGTGCAGTAGTTCAGCCCTGAAGATGTCCCATACAAATGGGTACGAAACGTCGGCAGATATACAAGTGACGCGGTTCCAGCCCGAAAACCCAGAAGCAGATATTATTCACGCATTTATTAATTAATTAATAACTTTTTCTTTAAGTATTTATGTTGACTTAGTAATAATTATATATATATAATTTATATAGTATAGTATAGTAATTATTAACGTAACTATTATATTTTTATAATTTAACCTATTTTTTAGAATACTATTAACGCAAATTATATATTATAGGCATGAAGAATGTTTCTAGAAACGTTTGTTAACAAAAAATATAAATAAAAAATCGTCAACAATTAAAAGATTGCTTGAACATTTTAAATTTAAAAATAAATAAAAAAATGTGCATAAATTAATTTAAAAATTTTTGCGTCCTCGTTAACAACGCATGTACATAAATGAATCATTTCTTTACCAAAGGCGAACCTTCGCATTTTCTGAAATAATGGAAAAGTATGAGGAAGAGAACAGGTGCGGTTAAATTTTAAAATTTATGTATCTAACCACCAAAGTACAAAATTCCAAACAAGGCACACAAAAAATGCCACACAACTACTCAATTAAAGCCTACTATTTTCCAGGAATAGCGGAGGTGTCTTAAGATTAATGAGTTTTATTTCCCGGAATGCCGTCACATTGGCACTTAACGCGAAAACAAATGACTGCGATCGGATTACTTTTCACCGCTTGACTGTTTGAGCTAAACACAAGACTGACCCCAAAAGTATTAAGAATGCTTTAGGTTTTAAGAAGTTGCACATTACCTGAAATTTATGATATCCTATTAATTTTGAACACTTTACTGAAACGATGAAAAATTACGAATGAGTCATATACGGTAGTATTGGACATATTTTATGAATTTTTAAAAAAATAACCGTAAGCTACATCTACTTAGAATACAACATAGCATAAAATAATTTTATGTTGACCAACCCTAACAATATATGTATAATATAATAATATATACATAGCATAAAATAATTTTATGTTGACCAACCCTAACAATATATGTATACGTGTGTATTATAACCAAATGAATGATATTTAAATTCCATAAAAATTTTTAAAAAATTAGCATAAAAAACGATAGCATTTTAAAAAATTTCTATTATTTATAATGAGATATTTTAATTTACTAGTCCCATGCTTAGATAACTCCCAAGTTTTAAAAATTTACCTAAATAAACTATATAAATAGTATGATATTGAGAAATATACTTCAAACCACAAAGTTCTTTTCTTTATTTTCATTCCCCGGACTTTTCAGCTCACCCGCCAACACTGTTCAAAACAATTAACTGTCATATCGTATTCATTAAGTAAATTATTGTTTTTTAAGTCAAGAAATTTTGTTTTATGATGGATTTACTATAATTATCGATGAACATTATTAAACGTTAAAAGAAATTAAAATAGCAACTACTTATAACAAAACATATAAATGCTGTCCAACAAGACATTTTTTAACCAGCAATATTTTTATACTACAACTAGATAATTACGCAGGCATATATATATGTATATACATATATATATATATATATATATATATATATATATATGTATATATGCCTGCCCTATATAACTATTAGCATCGAAAACCTGACACCTGGTTATAACTTTTAGATCTGTTTCCATGTGTCGTAGAAAGCTTAAATATATATAATTATTATATAGATATATATATATATATATATATATTAGATGCGCAACTAAGTTCTAGCTGAGATGGATCCAGTAGTAAGGGCTGGTCGATTGTGACAAAACCAAAACGTCATGGACCAAGCTTAGACATATTGTAAACAAACCGCTTTGACACATTAGTGATTTTGTTTTTGCGTCATATACTTTTGGTTGTGTGAAAATGTCTCATTTTGTGCCAAATAATCGTCATTCGCGGGAAGTGTTGCTTTTCTTCTTTCATTCGAAGAAAACGGCGGCTGAAGCGCATTCAGAACTCCAAAAAGTTTACGGAGATGCTGTTCTAAGTGAAACAACGTGCCGTGATTGGTTCCGTCGCTTCAAAGACGGTGATTTCGATGTTGACGACCGTTCGCGTGAAGGAAGACCAAAAACCTACGAAGACGCTGAATTGGAGGCATTGCTCGATGAGGATCCGTGCCAAACGCAAAAAGAGCTTACTTCAGCATTAGGAGTTACCCGCCAAGCAATTTCCCAGCGATTGCATGCGTTGGGAATGATTCAAAAACAAGGAACTTGGGTTTCTTATAATATGAAGCCAAGAGACGTTGAGCGTGGTTTTTTCGCCTGTGAACAACTCCTCCAGCGGCAAAAAAGGAAGGGTTTTCTTCATCGCATCGTTACGGGTGATGAAAAATGGATTCATTACAGCAACCCAAAGAGAACAAAATCATGGGGACTGCCCGGTCATGCTTCTACGTCGTCGGTTCGGCCGAATATTCACGCTGCGAAGGTTTTGCTGTGTATTTGGTGGGACCAGGGCGGTGTTATTTATTATAAGCTGTTGAAACCGAACGAAACCATCACTGGGGAACGGTATCGAACTCAATTGATGCGATTGAGCCGAGTACTGCGCGAAAAGCGGCTACAATACGAGCAGAGGCACGAAAAAGTGATTCTACAGCATGACGACGCTCGGCCTCACGTTGCCAAACCCGTTAAAACCTACTTAGAAACGCTCAAATGGGAGGTCCTACCCCACCCGCTATATTCCCCAGATACTGCGCCGTCCGATTATTACTTGTTCCGTTCGATGGCACATAATCTGGCTAATCAGCAGTTCCGCTCATATGAAGACATCTCAAAATGGCTTGATTCGTGGATAGCCTCAAAAGACGGACACTTTTACCGAGACGGTATTCGAGCTCTGCCAGAAAGATGGGGAAAAGTTGTCGCTAGCGATGGGCAATATTTTGAATGAATCATTTGTAAACATTTTTTTCACAATAAAGTAGCATTTTCATCAAAAAAACAGCGAGAACTTAGTTGCGTACCTGATATATATATATGTGTGTGTGTGTGTGTGTGTGTGTGTGTGTGCGTGTGTGTGTGTAAATATATAATTAAGCTCTTTACGAAGAGAAATTAACGAAAATTCATACTTTCTACTATACTATACTACTACTACCATATTAATTACAATCACAAAATTACAATCGTCCTCAACTCTTGGCCTGTGTCTTTCGTCTACGTGGAAAATTTTACGTAAGGATCTTGGCTTACGTGCCTATAAACTAAAGCTCATGCAAGAATTGAAGCCAAACGGCCATCGTTTACGTCGCATATTTTTGCTGAATGGGCTCATTTGAAACTGACTGAAGATGAGCATTTTTATCAAAGAATTGTATTTAGTAATGAAGCTCATTTCTGGTTAAATGGCTACATCAATAAGCAAGATTGCCATATTTGGAGCGAAGATAATCGTCAAGCAGTTAACGAATCACCATTACATCCATTAAAATTAACTGTTTGATGCGGTTTACACGCTGGCATCATCATCAGTCCTTATTTCTTTCGAAATGAGGAAGGAGCTGCCGTTGCGGTGAATGGCGAGCGCTATTGAGCCATGCTCACTGAATTTTTGTTTCCAAAAATTAATCAGCTAAACATCGACGACATTTACTTCTAACAAGACGGCGCAACTTGCCATACAGCGCGCTTAACAATCGATTTATTGCAACATCAATTTGGTGACAACTTTATTTCCAGAAGTGGTCCTGTTCACTGGCCCCCTCGTTCGTGCGATTTAACACCTCTGGATTTCTTTTCATGGGGCTATGTTAAGCCATTGGTTTATGCCGACAAACCAGCAACTCTTGGAAGCCAATATTCACGCCACCATTGACGCCATACGGCCAGATTTATTGGAATAAGTAGTCAAAAATTGGACTGATCGAAAGGACCATGTAGTAACTCGTAGCCGCGGCGGAGATATGCCGGAAAACATATTTAAAATATAAATGCCATGAAATGATCTACCAGATTATAATAAAAATAATTTCATTCCAACAATATTTCTGTCTTATATTATCATTTTAAGTTCTCAAGCTCTTAACAACCACCCTATATTGGAAAGCAATTTATTCTGAAACCTCTTTTTATACTATTCAACTTTCACACCAAAAATGTTTTATGAAACGCAATTCGTATTATACACCTGACATTTTAATATTATCAACCACAAGCCCATTCACTAAATTTATTGCTATTATATACGTACACTTAACAAAGAGTAGTCCGTGGTTAATTCGATACACACTCCTCAATGGAGATTATCTATTGAAAACGACAACAGTGGAAATATCCGAGCGCTGTCCATTCACGAAATGATTCATTAGAACTTAAATGGGAGTCGTGTGGGCTCACACCACGTTCCTGTCACATAGTTGCGGATCAGTATTTATATCTATGCTCGGAAAAGAATCAGAATAGTACTTATATTATACGTTAAGATACGGATCCGTTCCCTTTTACATGCATAGAAGCAGTCCGTACTAATTGTTGATTGTTATTTATGGGCGTACAACATAAATCCACCGTTTGACAATAATTATTTTATAAACCCACGTTTCCTTCAGGAAAGACGTCGATGTTGTTAATCACGTCGTGACGTTTTTATTGTGCATGTGTATGTGTGTACGTGTATGTTACAAACTAGGGGACAAACGAGCGCGCGTTCGTGTCGAAATGGGAAAAAAATCTCGAAACGAACACAATACAATCGCCTTTGGAAAGTCGCACATGCAATGAGAAGAATTGTGAGTTGTCGGGGTTGAGGTGGAGTTGCATTTACATACATAAACAATGGTTTTCTCGACGTTTCTCGTTACATTCGTGAAGACAGGTGTCCTTAATTTAAATCTGCGAAGTCACGTCCTATTTTAGATCATGCAGTAAAAATTATTAAATTGATGAGTTGATAACTTTATATGGAATATTTCGCAAACAGAAAGGAAAAAACATGAAGAACAATGATGTACAGATTATCTTAATAGAAATTGCATAATTCGCATATCGCGGCGAGTTTTGTCATTCCAAAATTGAATTGAATGCAAACGATGGAGAATATTCATTCTTAAAGCGCTCTTTACAAGACTATCCATAATGTATGTAATTGTAGGTGCAACGGGCAAAAACTAAATTATTGCAACGAAGCAATAACAAGAAAAGCAAAATCAATATAGAAAAAGTATTCCGTAAGGCCGAATACGTAACGATAAGTATGCTGATAGCTCGATAATAAATTACTCGCTTATCACGCATGGATCTCAGGTTCGAATTCGAAGGCTCGTATCCGGGGGAGAGTTTTCTGTGATTTATCTTCTAGTTTATAATAAAGGCCAACCGTCAAAGTTTTTAAGTTGTACCACAAGCGCAGGCGTCATAATAACTCATAGTCTGCCAATGCCACCTACAATAGCTGTTGAGCTGTTGGGTGACGTTAAAGTATGAATTATTATTATTATTTAGTAAAGTATATTAATGTAATACTAAAATGTAAATAACTACTAATAGAAGAAACAATAAATCAGCAATAATTATATGAACAAATTACCATCCTTATCCAATTTTTACATGAAGAAATTAACACAAACTTTCTGAATAAAGTTTTTTTGATACCAATGATAGACTGATAACAAATAAGGAAGTTATTTTACACAAATTAGTCTATCAGTTTTATATAAAGGAAGAGTCTTGGTTTGAAAATATGCAATAAATGATAGTACGTAATGCACAGCCATAATAAATTCAAAATGAAAGACATTTGACTAAATGAGCTTTGCCATCTTAGTTTAAACGCAGCCAGGTTTAAAACTAAATTACAAAATACAAAAGCGAAAATCAAAAGTTATCTATGTAATAATTATTTAAACAAACATTATTAGAATTTATAAAGCCATAAGATCAATTGTTAATCCCCATAAAGGGGTTAACAGCTAATGTATGAGTACGGATACTAGCTAAACTTCAACTAACGTGTAAAGTAAAATTACTGGTCGTGGAAGCCGTATGAAAAATATACAAAGCAAAATACCAACACCAAAAATAGAAAAGAATATGTCAGAATCTGATACGTAAGACTTCCGTAGTCGTGGCCCATACTATCTACTTTTGGACTTCCGGGCTGGAACCGCGCCACTAGTATATAACTGCCGACAGTTTCAGTGCGACAGACAGTAGCAGTAGTTGAGCCCTGAAGATGTCCATACGAGTGGGTACGAAACGTCGGCAGTTATACCAATGACGCGGTTCCAGCCCGGAAGCCCAGAAGCAGTAATATGTCAGAAGCTGTAACGCGGAAACGCTCCATGGGAAAAAGCAAACTCTAAAGGTAAGGAGGCAAAGGTGACTTAGGGTTATTAACACGTTAAAGATACATAGAACATATAAAGCTCATCATTGTACAGGAAGTGGATCTAATGTTCGACCGGAAGTTCTGATCGATTAAGTGATCTGGTGAAACATGGTCAAGATTACATACAGACCAAAAGAGGTGTAATCAAGGCCAGCTTAGGCAGGTATATGTAAAGAAGTCAAGAGTCTGCAGAGGGAAAGAGGGACCACGATGGATTTAAAAAGGACGTAGTGGAAAAGGTTCAAGCAATCTTAATAAGTACATTCACAAAAGTTCGGAAGTTGACTTATTAACGGAATTTCAATTTTAAGAACATTCTTATTCTTAAAATTCTGTTCTGCTAAAGCTATACATGCAGAAGTAACTCGTTGAAACAGTAAAGATGAGTTCTAAATACGATCTAAAATTTCTTTCCATTTTGATAATTTTGATTTTTTACTTCATAAAAACGCAGGCCTACAATTCTTATCATTAAACGTTTGGACAATACTTTTTCCACGTTTACGGTATGAAAACACTACAGCCCAAATTTTTGTTCAATTACAGAAATCGTCGCAAGTAGATTCAAAATCGTGGGTGTCAAACAATTAACACTTTCAGTTATCCCTTTACAATTTTAGTAGTAATTAGAATAAGAATACACTAAATAATTCCATCAGCAATAGTGTCATTTTGAAGTTTGTAAAGGAATCAGCCTGAGAAATTTTTTAAGATACTGTGCGTATTACATATACATATAAATTAAATAAACTAACATGAAATAACAAAAGAAAAAATAGACCACCTTAGGATATTTACAGACATTAACGATAATCGGAAATAAGATCACCAGCGCGACCTCCTTGGATGTATGTACAATTACCGCAAAACGGTTTACGGTCGAATCGCAATTGTTGCTCTATATTTTTAAATTAAGCCGTAGCGATATCAAACTAGAAAGAGAGCTCTTGTATGTTTCATTTAAAGAATGCGAACAATGGTGTACATAGTGTGCAATTCAAATAGCAGTTTGCTTACATTTTCGACCTAATAACAAAAACTTCGAACAACAACTGCATTCTCTCTCCTATCGTTTGGGCAATATTAAATATATATATATATATATTAACTTCACTCATCAAAATAGCGAAGAATTGTGGGACGTGAGGAATAAACTTTCACCCTGCATTTTGCACACTGTTTTCTATAGAATATTTAACTTTGTTAACGTAATTTTAATTGCGAGATTAAATATTTTAAGTAAAAAAATTATTCTACTAATTTAAAAGCTTAAGGTATTGTAATGATTTGGTGCAAAACTTTTATATTTTGTTTGTTTTATTTTGTATAGAATATTATATATATATATATATATATATATTCTACAACAATTATATTCATTAATAGATAAATAGAATGTCGAATTAATTTATAAGAAAACTATTCTGATAATAGGATTTTATGAGTAACACATATATAAATATATGTTTTGTGTAAATGTAATAATCTAATTATTTACATTAGTTGAATATTATTTACTGTATTTTATTCAAGGTCGTTCGATCTATTAATACGATGATTATATATACGAGCTGGCAACACTGATAGTGTTGCCTCCAATCTGATGATTGCATCGTGAAGTTTCTCATTTTTGACAATATGCTTACCTTGACAGTTTTATTATCTAGTCACTATTTCTATTGTTGACGGTAACTTAAAGATTTTATGCCAGCGACAAAATTGAATTAACTCGCGAACATTTTCCTGCAATTATTTTTCATAACTTTCGGCATGGATTATCTCAACAAGAATGCATAGGCGAGCTGAATTCTCTACATGGTGATGAAGCACCATCGAAAACTACAGTACATCGTTGGTACAGTGAATTCAAACTTGGACAGCGTTCTTTGGACGATAAATTTCGTGATGGTCGTCCCACAAATGTTGTTGTGTTGGAAAACATTAATGCAGTGTCTGAATTGATAATGCAAGACCGTCATGTGACATACCGTGAGATCGAGGCATCTCTAGGTATTAGTAACACCAGCGCGCATGAACGTTTAGCCGTTAAGAAGCTATGTTCATATGGATACCACATATTTTGACAACCGCTCAAAAAAGGACTAGCGTCGATTGGTGCCAGTAAATGCACAAAAAATACAATGGCGGTGCTTCAAAGGACATTTATAAAGTCGTCACAGGTGATAAATCTTAAATCTATACGTATGGGCCCAATAGTAAAGTCGACTGTATGGGTATTCCAAGATGAGCCAAAACCAACAAAAGTTGTTCGCGCTCGAAACATATCAAAATAAATGGTCGCCTGTTTTTTCGAAAAAACCGGTCCCGTTGCAACCGTGCCTTTAGAGAGTTGTAGAACGGTCAATTCCGAATGGTACACAACTATTTGTTTGCCAAAAGCTTTTGAAGAAATAAGGAAAACAAACCGAAAACAACAGAACATTTTACACCATGACAACGCGAGCTCTCACATGTCGGTTCAAACAATTGAATACTTGACCGGGTAAAACATTGAATCGATGAGCCATCCGCCGTACAGTCCTGATTTAGCAGCCTGTGATTTCTTTATTTTCCCACACGTAAATAATAAACTTCGTGGTCAACTGTTTTCTACGCCGGAAGAGGCAGTTGAGGCATTCAAAACTCATATTTTGGAGATACCACCTTCACAGTGGCAGCAATGCTTTTCGGATTGGTTTAAACGAATGCAATTCCAAGGAGAATATTTTGAAAAGCAATAAAACTATTTTCGATAATAAAATTTTTTTTTTGTTTGTTATTCCCGAAATATAAACGGTTACCCTCGTATAAAGAATAAATAAAATCAAGCAAAGCGATTACTCTCAAATACAAATAACTATTATGTTATCAATGTTTTGTTTACATGATGTATAGATCATCCTGCATGAAATCGGTAGGTATTTTTCGTGTGCATCACTAACCTTTTTGTGGTACCTACTGTACCTACAAACAACGAAACAACGAATTGTACTATTTTTCAAATGTTGCATTCGTTTAATGCATAACTGGGTATCTCCCACCTGGAATTTTGATATCGTTCTTTAAATGATTTGAACTTTATTATTTCCAAAGCATTATATCTACCCATAGTTAAAATAATTTTAAAAAATTTTAGCAGTGTATTTTGCGAGATCGGAGATTATTCCATTATATTTCGTACTTCATATGTCATACTTAAACTTTGATTACAGCAGGAAACATGCAAAATCTAAAAATAATAGCTGAATTCCATCAAATAACAATAATTTATAATGTTATATGATACCTCATCATTATGTACCTAAATTATGTAGACAAACAATATATTCAGTGTCACCACATATTAACAGGAAATTTCGTTGTAATAATATTAAAGCAATTATTTGTATGTCATTCATATAACATAAGAATTGCAGGAAATATAAAATTATAGACAGCTAAAGAAGGCGTAAAAAATAGAATGAAATGGGTAAAAACGCTTTGTGGTTCGTGCAGAATGTCACGGCTCAAATATTCTCTATGCAAGCGCGGATACGAATTTATGACCATGCATTGCAAGACATTTTACACGACTATTACTGTCAAATTTCTTACACAGATATTTAATGTATATACTTATATACAGTATCGTACATATGTATGTGTATGTACATACATTAATGCTCAGGAGCAGAGGAAGTCTTTCGCTTCTTCTGGTGCATCATTATAAAATTACACAAGAGTATTAATTAGAAAATATTTCAACTAATTACTGCAATTAGTAGTAGTTATAAACATATATAACGTATATTTCCTTAATTAGTTAGACAATTTAGACAGAAAAGAAAGATTTGGATTTTAATAAAAAGTATGGTAAATATTACATTTTTAAAAGGACAAGCAACATTATTGCAAGGCGTTTTTAATTATTTTTTTTTTGTTAAAACAACTAAGTACAAGTATTTCTTATTTTTAAGATTCAAAACCATCTAATTGAACTTTAATTTCTTTAATTTGCTATATTTATAAATTATGAGATATGAAAGTAATAACGGGTGGATCATCTATCGGTTTAAATTTGAACTACCGATTATTTCGCATCTGGCGACAAAATTTGGTCGCAGAGAAGGACCAACAGTGCCCGGTAGACGCAAGTTTATTGCCAAAGTTCGTGAAACTGGTTTCATTGTTGATGCGCCAAGCCGTGAGCGTGCTCGTACAGTACGTACATCCGAAAATATCGAAGCTGTGGCTGAGAGTGTGCGTGAGAATCCATCAACATCAACTCGTCATCGTTCTAAAGAATTGAACATTTCACGCACCAGTTTACGTCGAATTTTGCGAAAAGATCTCGGTCTGACGCCTTACAAAGTTCAATTGGTTCAAGAGTTAATACCGCATGAACATCAGCTTCGCTAGATGAGCCAACGAGAAACTGCACGATGATGTCGATTTGGCCAAAAAAATCATCTTTTCGGATGAAGCTCATTTCCATCTTGGTAAGTACGTTAACAAGCAAAATTGCCGTATTTGGGGCTCAGAAAACCCACACGTGGTCTTACAGAAGCCAATGCACCCATTACGAGTGACTGTTTGGTGTGGCTTGTTGAGCGGAGGCATCATTGGCCCATATTTCTTTAAAAATGAGGACGGCGCAACCCTTACGGTCAATGGAGACACCTATCGCACCAACATAACCGATTTTATTGTGCCTGCTCTTCATGGTATTGATGTGAACGATATTTGGTTTCAACAGGATAGTGCAACTTGCCACACATCTCATGCCACAATCGATTTATTGCGTCAAACGTTTGATGGCCGTTTAATTAGCCGAAATGGTGGTATCAATTGGACGGCAAGAAGCTATGATTTGACACCGTTGGACTATTTTCTGTGGGGCGCCGTTAAAGCAAGTGTTATGCCTACAAACCAGAGACAATTAAGCATTTGAAGGCCAACATTCGTGATGCCATTGCCAAGATACGACCCCATACACTCGAAAATTGGTCTGATCGAATGGGGTACTGTAAGGCCAGACGCTTCAGCCATACGAATGAAATAATAATTCATCTCTAACCGGAACAATTGTACTTCATAACAAAAAAATAAATTTGGCAAAATTTCAAACCGTTTTTGTTTTATTGCATTTTTAAATTTAAACTTTTAAACGGCCCACCCATTACTAGGAAATGTTTTGACCATCATTGGCGTACGACAATATTATATTTATTATTATTATTATTAGCAATTTACACCATAAACTGATGCTCATTACATTAGACCAGAATATTTGAGGTGTCCATAAAGCGTATTTCAGTGTGACCTTCTCACATTTATTGCGTACCACATATCCCATTTGGATTCTCTTGACTTCTGGACGTACGCTTGCTGAAGCTGTCCTTAATTACTGCTCTTTTAGCTTTTATGGAATCTTGGCCCTATTTTACCAACTTTTGCGCTTAGTCTTACAAATACCTTATCGGAGTCTCCTCATCGGACATCGGATTAATTTCCTCTATGATATTGACTCACGCAAATTTAAGTATGTTTATCTGTTCATGATCCTAGATAATCCACTCTCCTTGCTTATTTTTCTCACGTAAAGTTCTTGCCATGCAGGTTTAGAACCTCTCATGTGTTCTGCTTTCTACTTTTTGTTTTACTCTGAACCTTTCCCATGCCCTTTCCACGAGCAGCAAAGAAAACTGATCAGAACCTCAATTGATCGAATGAGACTAAATACGAAGAGATTACGTCTAGTCCCCTTTTCACCCTCTAGTAAGGAACGTTAACTACCACACTTCCCTGCGGTCGCGCGTTATCCAACACCATCTTAATATGAGTTTAGCTCTGATTCTTAGGAAGCACTGTTCTTGTATTCACACACTAGATATAAGCACCTTAGGGACATGCTCATTACACACACGAAATAATGTACCATGAGAAAACGAGAAAGCTGACAAATGACATTCTTAAAACCATGAGTAAGATTATTTCTTCTTGACCATTTGATATAATTCTTTTTCTGTCCTTGCTATCGCACTCACACAGAAAACAGCAAAACTTCGTGTACTCAAATTGCAAACCCAATACTAGGGCTACGTTTAAACCCGCATGAATCTGTGATTAAAACCTTTGGTATTCTGTTATATCTACTAGTAGCTTCATGCTTTTATAAGACTACTTCTGTACAGTAACATATGAGTCATTGGAAATAGAAATATTTTCGTTTCCATTATGCTGCTAGTTTCCGAGCACTCTTCTAGATTGTGACGCTGATCCATTTCCTCTGGCTAAAAATAAAAACTTTCAGGAGGTACGAGCAACCAGAACTACCGAGTTATCCAAACATTCGCAACATTATTGTCTCTTTGTTTGAACTACAATCTGTATAATAATTATAAATATTTTTTATTTACTATGCGAGAGTTAACAAAATTTCGAAACAAATGTTCTTATTATACATCTAATATTTTTTATATGAATTTATAATGGATCAATAGAACATTAAAAACGTTCACAATATTAAAAAAGAAAAAGCAAAGGTATTACAAACAACAGTAGCGGGTTGAAACAATGTTTGCTGAACGCAAAAAAACACACCATTTCTTAATTTAATATCGAGTCATATCTTCGGAAGAAATCTAAAAAGTCATAAATCCTTTTTTTCGTCCGATCTGATAAAGCACGCCGAAGAACCACTCAAAAGAAACAAAAACCAGTACAACTTGCTGCGACACAGACAAAACCAAAGTGAAATATTCTTTACAGAAAAGGATTCGTCAAAAAAAGAACTCGAGATACTAAAGGAAGAAAAAAGATCTAGAGGGCTACTAAGAGTTGTAGTGTTATTGTGAATCATAATATCTTTAGATCGGAGATGAAAGAGCTGAGACAAGGACGGACAGCCCACCTAGTGTACCCTGAAAATCTATATTAGACGAAAATGGAAGGTACAGTGTAATTTATCACCGCAGTGAATAAAAGTTTTATAACCAGCCAGGTTATTGGTATTAGTATCTACCTCTTCTCACTACATCGTTTCGTTTGATATCTTAACAATATTAATAGATACGGCAAACAATATATCACGATTTGATTAATAACTTTGGGAAACTCCCCAGCCGGCTTTCGTGTCTGAGAAAGGAGCAACGCTTGTATGTATACAAGTACGATCCGACGATATCATATCCCAAAGTACGAACACTAAATTAATTTCGGCTTTGTGCGACTGACAACGATCGTAATGAAACGATACGCGCTCTTGTTACTGGTGTTCTTTTATCGGTAGCCCTACCGTAAAGTATTCCTCTTATTAATGTACTCGAGATAAAAACATTTTTCTTGTAACAGGTATTTTCTCTTTTCTCAAAGCTTATCCGATCGTATTTATCCTTCGCTTAAAAAGCATTGTGTATTTTCGTATTGAAAATTACCAAAGAATTTATATTGAAGATATCTACAAACTGTCTACAGAGAAATAAGTATTGTCTAGAAT